>ML249628.1:21548-155156 GCA_005239495.1 Nicotiana undulata | reverse complement strand
TTTTTATCTTACTCTTAATAGGTTTTATTTAAGAAAATTTAAAACTACAAAAAATATTCACAATCTTAGAATATAAGATTTGTTCCTATGTTTAAATATAAGTTATAGTAGTATTTTTCTTAGTATGATTTAAAGTATAGTGTAAATATTGGGTTTTCTTATTTATATAGTTTTCTTTAAATCTAAAAGTAAGTTTTATATATATATATATATATATATATATATATATATATATATAAAACTTACTTTTAGATTTAAAGAAAACTATATAAATAAGAAAACCCAATATTTACACTATACTTTAAATCATACTAAGAAAAATACTACTATAACTTATATTTAAACATAGGAACAAATCTTATATTCTAAGATTGTGAATATTTTTTGTAGTTTTAAATTTTCTTAAATAAAACCTATTAAGAGTAAGATAAAAAATTTAAAATATTAAGATTAGACCTAAAAGAAATATTTACACCAAAATAGTATATAATTTGGGCGTGGTAAAAAATTAGTTGTTCACAGCATGCCCCTCTTTGCTTGAAAACATGAAGAGTTTTCAGGCAAATAAAAAAACACGGTGACTAATTTTTTACCTCACTATTATTTGAAAAGGAAAAGAAGATAAAGGAAAAAGGTGTGACCGAACCTTGATTTTAAGCAGCCTACATATCCTGGGTTATAAGGGAATCAGGTCACGTATAGTTCAAGAAGAGCGATGAGTATTCTTAGAGGGAGAGTCGAGCGAAGTTCCGTCGAGGTTCCGATCCGCGGTTCCTACTATTACATCAAAATGAAAAGAAAATTACATACTCTTGAAATCTAAGAGTTACAAAATTCCTATCTAAATGACATCTGGAGTCTTGTCTTGATTCTTGACTTGCTTCTCCCATTGACTTTTGATTGAAACTTGATGCTCTCGATGTAACAGACTATGAAATATTTTCACAGGCCTGCTTCTTGATCAAGTGATAAGAAGATGGATCTTGAAATTCTCTGTCTCTGCGTGCATTATGTCAAAGCTGGTTCTGTTGGTAATGAGATCAAATGTTCCACTTTCTCTGGCGAGAGCTGCTATCTTATTATTTTATTTTTTTGCACATCCAATCCGTACTTCACAGAAAAACCTGCAAGATATCAGAAACAAACAAAACGAACAAAAATTTGCTGCCCCAGTTTGCACTAGAAATTTTTTGTGAGTTATTGAAAACACATTAAACTATCTTTGCTATTGCAGAATAAAGAATTGAATAAGACACCTTTTTTTTTATTATAAATAATAGGGGATGTCGTACCCAGTGTTAACAAGAATGAAGGCAACCAGGGGATGTAGTACCTTGTGTTGACAATAAGATGAGGCTCTTGGCTCTCTAAGATTCTACTAGGGAATGTTGTACCCTATGTAGGCAGAAAAGAAAAAAAATGCAACTAGGCAATGTAGTACCATATGTTAGCAATAAGAAATGCAACCAGGGGATGTAGTACCCTGTGTTAGCAATGAGGTGAGGCTCATGGCTCACTGAGATTCTACTAGAGAATGTCGCACCCTATGTAGGCAAAAAGTAATGCGACCAGGGGATGTAGTACCCTGTGATTGGCAATGAAATGAGGCTCTTGGCTATCTGAGATGCTACTAGGGAATGCCGTACCCTATGTAGGCAAAAAGTAATGCGACCAGGGGATGTAGTACCCTGTAATTGGCAATTAAATGAGGCTCGTGGCTCTCTGAGATGCTACTATGAAATATCGTACCCTATGTAGGCAGAAAATAAATGCAGCCAGGGGATGTAGTACCCTGTGTTGGCAATAAGATACAGCCAGAGAATGTAGTACCATGTGTTGGCAATAAGATAATGCTTGCAGCATTCTGTGATGTTACTAGGGAGTGTCGTACCCTATGTAGGCAGAAGAAAACAAAATGCAACTAGGGGATGTAGTACCCTATGTTAGCAATAAGAAATGCAACCAGGGGATGTAGTACCTTGTGTTGGAAATAAGGTGAGGCTTGTGGCCCACAAAGATGCTGCTAGGGAATGTCGTACCCTATGTTGGCAGAAAGTAATGCTGTTAGGGGATGTAGTACCCTATGTTGACAATAAAATTATCACGACCCGAAATCCCACCTTCAGGTCGTGATGGCGCCTAACGTTGAACCCGCTAGACAAACCGACGTTTGAACTAAATAAACTCGTTTACAGCTAAAATGAACAAGATAACTAATGCAACGGTGGTCAACGATATGAAAGTTAACTAAGTTAAAAGTAAAATAGCAAGCTTTGAAAATAAAACCCATAAATATAACCCAGAACTGGTGTCACATACTCACGATCTGTCTATGAGATTACTAAATACAATAGTCTGAAAAATAAGTACATAATACTATCTTTGAAACTATAGAATAAGACAGAACAGAAAAGAAGGGTAGAAGGGACACCAGGGCCCACGAACGTCTCCTGGTCTACCTCGATGTCTCCTGAATGGACTGAAGGAATGCTCCCTTCGTCAGTCTCTACTGGGTCCGTCTGCGTAGTCTGCACAACATAAAGAAGTGCAGGTGTAGCATCAGTACAACCGACCCCATGTACTGAGTAAGTGTCGAGCCTAACCTCGGCGAAGTAGTGACAAGGCTAGGACCGACAACAATTCATACCTGTGCGATTCTATACTCAAACGGAAAATAATAACAGAAATAAACAAGTAAATACAGGTACGGGGAGAACATGCTGGAAAAAAAAGGCAACAAATTACCAAAACAGCAGAATAAGATCATAACTGAAATGTAGGAGTAAGACAGGAATTAACATCTCGAAACAAGTAAATAAGCAGCAAAAGGCACGCATGTCTCCTCGTGCATAGCCTCACAATCACTCGGCACGGAATGTCCCCTCGTGCAATACATAATAAACAATCGGTACGGCATGTCCCCTCGTGCAATAAATAATAAACAATCGGCACGGCATGTCCCCTCGTGCGATAAATAATAAACACTCGGCACGGCATGTCCCCTCGTGCAACAAATAATAAACAATCGGCACGGCATGTCCCCTCGTACGATAAATAATATAAAAATAACAATATAATGTGAAACTAACAATAAGAAATCTCAAGTGTACAGAAATACTCAATAAAATTCTATCGTCCCGGCAAGGGACTCAGCTATAACCAAACTCGCTCAGGAATGTAATTTCAACAGTAAGAGCCTCAACCGAGCAATTAATCAATAATTTCCCACGTCATGAAACCACATCAATGTATCACTAAATCACCAATTATTCATAGTACAGAGAATATCAAGAACACGGTATAATTCATCACAATTGACTCACGGTAATGCTTGACCGCAACATATAGGTACTCGTCACCTCACATATACGTTGGACATGAATTACACATAGAAAATAAGACTCTATACATATTCCCTCAAGCTAAGGTTAGACCAAACACTTACCTCGGCTCCAAAAATGCAAGTCAAGCCTCAATCACAGCCTTGCCTCTCGAATCCAACTCCAAAACGATAATATCTAGACATAATTATTCAATAACTCAATCCCAAAGCCTAATTATACATTTTCTATCATTCTTCCAAAAATACCAAAATCTGACCCCGGGCCCGCTTGGTCCAAACTCGAGGTTCGGACCAAAACCCGATAACCCATTCCCCCACGAGCCCGAATATACAATTTGTTTTAGAATCCGACCCCAAAACGAGGTTGAATTCCCAAGAAATTCCATAAACCTAACTCTACCCAAAAACCCATAATTTCTACCTTGATTTCATGATTTAAGACCTAGATTCTAGTGATTGGTGAAGGAAAATGGAATAAATTAGTGTTAGAGTCACTTACCCAAATGGTTATGGAGGAAAAATAGCTTGGGAATCGTCAATGGGGGTTGAGGAAGAAGAGAAGGGTGAAAATATGAAAAATCCCGTATGGAGCATCCTATTTTTGATTAAAAATATAACTGGGCGAAATATCTCTATGTGATCGCGGAAGGAGGGATGCGATCGCATAGAGACCAGAACCCTGTGCTCCACGATCGCGGAATAACAAATGCGATCACACAGTTCAAAGACTTCACCCTATGTGATCGCGGACTAGGCTATGCGATCGCACAGGGTACCTAGCCAGCCCCCGCCCAGACTTCCTATACCTCTATGCGATCGCGGACAGTGCTATGCGATCGCATAGAGGAACTGTCCTCCCCCTCAATGTAAGCCTATGCGATCGCAGAAGGACCTATGCGATCGCATAGAGCAAAATGCCAGACACCAGCAACAGCTACTTCACACCAATTTTTCTAACTTTTTGCACTCCGATGCCTACCCGAACTCACCCGAGCCCTCGGGGCTCAAAACCAATTACACACACAACATCATAAACATCCTACGGACTTATTCAAATAATTAAACTACCAAAATAATATCAAAAACAATGAATTAAACTCCAAAATCTATAGAATTTTTCTCAACTTCATAAACTTCTAAATTTCCCATTTTTTATCCAAAACACGTCAAACCAAGTTCGTTTCTTACCAGATTTCACAAACAACACATAATAACCATATTGAACATGTTCCAGGCTCCGGAACCATAATACGGTCCCGGTAACACGGGTTTCACATCAAAATTCATTTTCAAAAGCCTTTATCATTTTCAGAAAATAATTTTCTTTAAAATTTTATTTCTCGGACTTGGGACCTCGGAATTCGATTCCGGGCATCGCCCAAGTCCCATATTTTCCTACGGACCCTCCGGAACCGTCAAATCACAGGTCCGGGTTCGTTTACCAAAAATGTTAACCAAAGTCAACTTTAATCAATTAATTATTATAAATTCAATTCTTTATCAAGTTTTCACATAAAGGCTTCCCGACTACGCGCCCGGGCTGTGCACGCACATCAAGGTGAGATTAACGGAGGCTTTCGGGGCCTTGGAACACAGTTTTAGTCAAATTTACACAGGATGACCTTTTGGGTCATCACAAAGATGAGGCTCTTGGATCTCTAAGATTCTACTAGGGAATGTCGTACCCTATGTAGGCAGAAAAAAAATGCAACTAGGGGATGTAGAACCCTATGTCAGCAATAAAAATACAACCGGGGGATGTAGTACCCTGTGTTTGAAATAAGGTGAGGCTCATGTCCACTGAGATGCTACTAGGGAATGTCGTACCCTATGTTGGCAATAAGGTGAAGCTCATGGCACACTGAGATTCTACTAGGGAATGTCGTACTCTATGTAGGCAAAAAGTAATGCGACCAGGGGATGTGGTACCCTATGTTGAAGATTGGGTATTGATTCCCTATAATGAAACTAAGAATAACATGATTACATGTATATTAGAAGAAAACTAAGGATTTGAGAACTTCACTTGGTGGTGTTCGTCTTTTCACGAACTGTTTCCTAAAATTGTTTTGTTCCTGTTCTGAACAAAGAAAAATTTGTTAGTTTTAAAATGGTGGTCAGTTTGTGGCCTTGATTCTTGGGCGACTTGACCTTGCGTCCATTACACTTGTTAGAAACATTGACTTCATTGATGGTCGTACAAATTGGCGGGAGATTCTGTCATTACTTTTTGGAGATCTTCTTTATCAACATCAAAACCTGACCATTTTATGCCTATTACCATTTGTGTTTATGGTGCAAACAACCTTGCTCCCATAACACTTTCAACTGAGTAACGTTTGTCGACCCTTGACACATTGTTCCGTCCTTCAAGCCTTTTGCTCCTCAAGAAAAAATCAACGGTGGATTTATGCCTTTGCCTATGATGTTCATGCCCAGAAAGTTTGGCTTCATATAACAGGGAAACATTAACCAATTTTGGGGCTTTTTATTTGCTTTGCTTTGACGAAATTAGACTGAAAAGGACTAAAAAAGAATAGTACGAAAGAAAACAAGAAGGTGAACTAATAGGTATTACAACTTAATCAAGAAGTGTACCTTTCAGAGAAGAAAAATAAAAATAAAAAGGACTTATCTGAAAGAATATGCTGACTTCAATGAACATGACATGCACTTTGGACTGGATGTCTGATCCGTCTGAACCGTCTAATTCTCAACATCCGTTGTGAACTTCACTTTGAAGCTGAGTTCTTTGTCTTAACCATGCTTGTGCCGGGATATATGAAGGCCTAAATCGATCAATGATACCCTTTGTGGGTTTTCACCAATTGACCTCTCTCATTTGTCTTTCTCTCAACTCACTATTGCCTTATGGTGCCCGTGAGGGTTTTCACCAATAAGACTCTCTCATTTTATTTTCTCTCTTTACAATGGCCGAGGCATCACCGTAATATACCAACTTAGCATCCTCGAAAGCTTATCAGAAGGTCTTAAAAGGGAAAGGTAAAAAGACTTATTAAACTGAATTACAACTTTTGGAACCGTTTTGACGGAAAAACTGTCGAAAAATAAAATAAAATCATGCCCCAGTTTCTTTGAATAGTGGGAAATGTGGATTTTTGTTTTAGTGTGACCGAACCCAAGAGTGAAGCTGCCTACGTATCCTTTCGGAATCAGGTCAGACGTAGTTCAATTAACATGAACTTGTTTTGATTATTAAATTATTATTTTCTTGGTTTTTCTTCTTCTTATTTTTTTTTTTTTTTTTTTTTTTTTTTTTTTTTTTTTTTTTTTTTTTTTTTTTTTTGACTTCTTTTTTTTAAAGTACATTGGTTCCAAAAGAGGGGAAGACAAAGAAAGTATATAAACAAGGCTTTAAAAGGCTAACTAAGGTTGACTAGTGTTTGGGTAGCGAAAATGATAGCCTTTCGTCATTCCAACCTGAGAATGCTAAGTATAAAAATGCCCAACAGATTCATGTCAGACATAGTATCTCTTGACCGCATCTGCATTGGCGGATATATCTATCACCTTTCCTTCTATATCTATCAAATGTAGAGCTCTTTTTGACAATACTTTCTTGACGAGGTAAGGACCTTGCTAATTCGGGGTGAACTTTTCTTTTGCTTCTTCCTGGTGCGGAAAGATATGTTTCAAAACAAGTTGTCCTACCTCAAATTGTCTTGGGCGCACTTTCTTGTTGTAAGCGCGTGCCATTCTTTGTTGGTATAATTGACCAAAATAAACTGCCGCCAAACGCTTTTCATCAATTAAACTCAACTGTTCCAGTCGGGACTTGACCCATTATGTGTCCTCAATTCCTGCTTCAACAATGATTCGGAGAGAGAGAATTTCAACTTTCTGATTCATTATTTCGAGATTAGACAGCTTTTTAATATCTGGGCATGAATTCCGCATGCATGTCATGTTTTAAAGCCAGCATTAACGAAACTGAAAAAGATAAGAAATTAACAAAAATTAGGAAAAGGAAAATATAGAATTTTACTAAGAAAATGGAACTCCGTTTCATTGAATTTGAAAGGGTAGAAGGGTTAACATCAAAGCAAAGCAACTAAACCAAAATATCTGGATTACCACCCTTAAAATAATCCAGATACAGAAAAAGCAACAAAACAGACTACCAAGGCTCCTTCCTGATGGGAAGAGGAGTTGCACCCCAGTTGTTGAGCGAGGTATCTTGACCAATGAGCTGAACACTTGCACGGCTAGAGCTCTCACAAACTTGAACCATATTGATCTCGTAGAACATCTCCTTGAGACCCTGGCAAACTTCACCATTGTCATCATGTATGGATCCTTCCTCCTTTTTTTTTGATTTCCGAAACTGCCTGACCCGCTTTGAATTGCTTGCGTGGTCGCCTTAAGGGATGCCTGACTCATAATTTTGCCCGACTTCATGCCATTCTCAACTATTTCACCAATCTTAATCACCTCAGCGAAAGGTTTACCAATGGCGGCCAACATGTAATGGAGGTAATCAGAATCCTGAGCTTGGAGAAAATAGTCAATCATTTCTGCCTCTTTCATTGGTGGTTTGACCCTAGCAGTTTGCTCTCTCCACTTGATTGCATATTCTCTGAAGCTTTCTGTTGGTTTCTTCTTTATGTTGACAAGAGAGGAGCGGTCTGGAACTATATCAATATTGTACTGAAATTGTTGGACAAAATCTTGAGTCATGTCATTCCAAATGTGCCAGTGAGAGATGTCTTGATCTATGAACAACTCGGAAGCAATTCCTGTCAAACTTTCCCCAAAATAAGCCATGAGTAATTCTTCTTTGCCTCATGCTCCCCTTAATTGGTTACAATCCCTCTTCAAATGGGAAATGGGATCACCGTGCCCGTCATACTTTTCAAACTTGGGGGTATTGAAACCGGGTGGAAAATGGACATATGGGAACATGCATAGATCGTTAAACAAAACACTCTTATGACCTACCAAACCGTGTATGTTTCTCATGGATTGTTCCAAGCTCTTCATTTTTCTTGTCATTTCCTCTTGTTCCATATTCTTGTCGGGCTTTTCGATCTCAACTAGGAACATGTTCTGAGGAGTATGCTTGTATGAATCTGGAACCTTGAAAGTCACTTCTGGAGAGTAATGTTGGGCATCATGAGCATTAAATTGTGGATCATTGTTGGACTTTTGAGCATGAGCCAGTTGAGGGACAGTGAAAGTATGGACAATGGGTACAGTAGGTAGGTCATTTCTGAGGGTTGCGGTTAGAGGACGTGGAATGGAGGTACTGGGGATAGTGGGAAGGTTAATGCTCGGACTAATCCAAGTTGGTACAATGGGTTACTTGTTAGGGATATGGGCACTTGATTCGCAAGTGACACATTATGAAGATTATCCGAAGACCCTATGGGTAATGGGGGCGGTGCCTGTCCATTCGCCCAAGCTTGGTACATCTCTGCCAGTTGTTGCTTCAACACTCTTACTTCTTCAACCAATCGCGAACCTTGTTCGACCAATTGTCCATAGACATCATCAGTATCTGACTCATTCTCACTGTTGTTTGTCATTCTACTTTTTCCTTTTGATCTCGTGTTGTAAGGGTGAGTCGCCAGTTTAAACCACAAACCAACCACCTCGGTGTAACTTTTTCTTCTTGTGACAAACAACAAACGTGTTAGAGTTAGGCATTTTGTAGATATTAATCACATATTGTATGTCATGCACCTAATGCCTTTATCATTTCTAAAATGATCTTGGAAGGCTTCATGTTTCATCCCGGCTTATTGATTTATTTCCTCTTGAATTTAACGCTATTTTTCTTTCCTTTCTTTTTCAATTTTTGTTAATTAATTATGGTTATGATCGCATCCGATGAAGATTGCCTACGTATCATGACGCCGCATGAATCAGACCATTACGTAGTTCAGGAAAATCTGGAATAAAGTAAATAAACTAACTCTTATTCTTATACAACTCAGACCATGAATGTTTAACAAAGAAAATATGTCTTTGGATTTCTAAGTTTTTCTTTTGGAAGACTTCTAAAGAAGAAAGAAAATATTTTTTGTTTTGAATTTTGTATTTTTTTTTTTTGGGAATTACCGAAAGAAAGACTTCTAAATAAGAATGAAAATATTTTTGTATTTTGGGAAGAAATTAAAAGAAAATATTTTTGAATTTTTGAAAAGTGGAGGCCGGACCCGATGAAGGTTGCCTACGTATCTCACATCTGGTGAGAATCAGACCCGCATAGTTCTGTCAAAATAAATTAAAACAATAATTTAAAAATTATGATTTTACATACTAGAACCCTTCAATATTTTATTTTATTTAAAGTACTTTATGAAAACTTGGGGGGATATTTTCTCTTTCCCTCTCCTCTGTTCAATCAATCTATCCTAAAGCCGGTCAACATTTCAGTTCAGCCTACCAAATAATGTTACATGTAGCACAGTAATGTTGGTATGAAAAATTGGTATATGTCCTAGACGGATCCGGCCCTGTGCCGAGCCCCACTAAGTCCAATGCACATGATGCAAATAAAACGTAGCCTACTAGGGATATTCATTTCTTGTGGCTTGTTCTTCTAAGTTTTTAAATCCTAAAGGAGATGGTATCTAGACCTGGCTTACCCGGGTGGACAACTCGAGCCGAGGAGCGTCAAGCGTCACCAGTAGTAGAACAACACTAGCTAGCTAACGGCTCTCCTGCCTAAACATGTGCGACTAAATCCTTCACCAGAAGCTGGTAGGCTAACTGACTTTATCTCAAGACAGAAATTTTGTGATGCCGGTAGGCAAACATAACATAACTACCTATCTGAAGACTCAGAGGGGTGCGGGGGAGGGGGGGATACAATTTATATCACAGTTCAAATAAATATTAAATCGGTAAATAAGCGACAAATAGCACATTAGGCTTGCAAACACAATAATATTCAAAACATGATAAAAGCCAAACAAGAGTCAATATACAAAGCTCGAATTCTTATTAATAGTTCCCCAATCGAGTCGTCAGAGCTGTCACACCTCTTTTTTCCGCTAACCCTATTACGAGGTTGAGTAAGAAGAATTTTTTCAATTGAAGTGACATTTTGAAAAGGGATTATTTATTATTTAGAGTCGCCACTTGGAATTGAGTTTTGGTGTTCCAAGTCACCTTTTATTGAATCCCTTATCAAAAGGAAGATTTGACTCCTAATTCATGGTCTACGAAAACATAAGACTGAGTAAGAAATTTTGTTGACCGAGGGGAAGGTGTAAGGCACCCCTCGAGTCCCGTGGTTTTAGCACGGTCACTTTATTGACTAATGTAAGGCTTAAATCAAAATTTTATCTATTCTTGTATTTTTATTGATTGTGGCTTATCTATTACCGCTTAATTAATTATTATATTTTATTAATTGGGTTCACCAAGGTGCAGAACGCACACAAGGTACTTCATTGAAGTTGGATGTTAAACCAAGGTATGAGAATGTACACATGGTTAAAACAAAATTATTTTTAATTTAAAGGCGTCGAGACGTGGAATGCGCACATGATCCTTTTATTATTTAAGCATATTAATCCAAGGTTCGGGTATGAACACATGGGCTAATATTTAAAGTGCATCTAAAAAAAATTCTAGCATTTAGAGTATTTTACTTATTTTTGTCTCTTTTAGATTCAAGATATTAATCGTACATTTTATTATCATTTTATTATTTATTGCAACTAGTCTTGAATTATGCCTCATTTCTCTCCCTCAAAATTATTCCTTTATTCTAATTCCTTTTTTTTTATAGCAAGCTTTGAATTAATTTGGAACTCGCATTTATCCGTTAATATGCCCGCCTTACAATGTGCCTGGACTAGTTATATTTTCTCTTGAATCTATTTTCGGTGAGAATATTAATTCATGAAAATGCCAATTTATTCTTTAATAGTGAACAAAGAAGAAGTCCAGACTAATTTAAGATAGCTAATCATAATACTAAAATAACTTGCAGTGAGGTTAAAGGCATAGAGAAATAAATACGATTAACAAGATTCTTTTTAAGGTGTTCCTACTAATATTTTCACCTAATTTTTTTTTATAGTTTTTATGACTAAGTAGTTAACAGTCGTAAACATATACTCAAAGAAGAAAAACTTTTTCTTTTATAAAAGAAACTTACTACAATCTTATAAGGATAAGTTTATTCTAACGGTCTATCCACAAGAATAATTGGGGGGGAAAGATAACTCGTTTCTAATAAACCACATAGTATAATTTTGTGCAATATTAACTGACTATTTATGTATAATTAGGCAAACATTTATAGCATCACCATTGTCATATTAGTCTTAAGCTCTTATGATTGTTTTAAGTCTTTCACTAAATTAACTAAATGATAATAATGATTCAGAAACATATGCCTAAAAGCAAAGCAACAGATTAAGGAAATAAAATACCGGTAAAAGGAACCAAATCCTAATACTCGAATTTATTTAAAGAATATCTAAAAAATAATAGTGAAGAAGGATAGAGTAAAAACCTTAGCAAAAGAGTTCCACTAATGCAAGAAAGTGAACCAGTACAACTCCAATTCAATGCCGAAATTCAAAGCGGACAAAATGACAATAACGTCGAACCCGAAACCACGAACGGAAACTCGACCTCCGAATTACACGAGAATTTCTCAAACTTTTATCTAGAAATACTCTCTTTCCTTCTTTTTTTTTAACTTTCTTTTTTGTTTCTTACTCTCCCTTTTCACGTTATTTTTTTTCCTAAAGATCTTTCCTTATTTTATTTTTTTGTCTTTTTTTTTTCGTTGTCTTCTCTGACTTTTCAATGTACTGACTCCTTTCCTTTTCTTTTTTTCTTTTAGTTCTTTCTGACATCTTTTTTCTTTTCGTTCACTCCTTTCTTTTGTTGTTTTTTTTGTGTGTGTGTTATTTATAGATTTGGGGTTGATGGTGAGATGAGTGGGGGAAGTGAAGAAATGATGTGAAGGAGTGGGGTTGAGGCATGAGTGTAGTGGAAAAGTGGGTAAGTTGGGTATTATTATTTTATATATATATATATATATATATATATATATATATACTTTTAGATTTAAAGAAAACTATATAAATAAGAAAACTCAATATTTACACTATAATTTAAATTATACTAAGAAAAATACTACTATAACTTATATTTAAACATAGGAACAAATCTTATATTCTAAGATTGTAAATATTTTTTGTAGTTTTTAATTTTCTTAGATAAAACATATTAAGAGTAAGATAAAAAATTTAAAACATTAAAATTATACCTAAAAAAATAGTTACACCAAAATAGTATATAATTTGGGTGTGATCAAAAATAAGTTGTTCACACGGACAATTTTAAAGGATCTTGGTTAGTAGTAGGAGATTTTAGTGAAGTCATACGTGCATCGGAAAAGTTTGGAGGGCTTCTTGTCAATAATAATAATAGACTTACACACTTTATTTATTGCCTAAATCATCGTCAACTTATGGACTTGGGGTTTAAAGGACCAAAATATACATGAACTAATAAAAGAAAGCACGGTAAAACCCTTATTATGGAAAAATAAGACATATGTATAGCAAATGCGGAATGGATTAAGTTATTCCAAGATGCTAGTGTCAAACACCTTAATAGGACTCATTCCGACCATTGTCCAATCAAATTAACTTGCATAAAAATATTAACACTAGTAGTAACATCTTTAGAATCGAGTCTATGTGGATGTTGCATCCAAGCTTTAGGAGCTTGGTCAAAGAGACATGGGATAACCAAATGGACATTCTTAGTGCTATTGAAAATTTTACAATCAGGGTTAAGGAATGGAACAGTAAAGCCTTTGGTAATATTTTCAAAATGGTATTATTGCTAGAATTCAAGGCATTCAAAATTCCCCCAAATACACTACTAGTATTTTTCTTATTAACCTGCTAGTCTTAGTGTACACGCTCAGCGCATGTACCTATATCAATGAATAAATAGTTTTCATGGGTCACATAAATATTATTAAACAATATATTTAAGTTATAAAATAAATAAAAATGATGAATGTTAGATCCATTTAGTTAACTTTACAATAAGGAAAAAATCCTGCTCTACACATTAACATTGAGTCATTTGGTCGTTGAGAGACTTGAAAATGAAAGGCTGACAATATAGCTCTTAGGGGAAAAATGTCAATAAGTCTAAAAATGACAAAATGTTGTGTTAATATTTTACAACAAATAAATTAAAAAATAAAAAAAATTGGGAGTTGTTATTTATTAAAATAAATGTAAAAAGAAAGCAAAATAATTAATGTCAACTCATAAATACATTTATGTTTTACTATTTCATTCTTATTGCTTCAAGTTCGTATTTTAATTACCAATTTAAATTTAATTAATACTATATTATAGAAAGATTTTGCTCCATTTTCAGTAATTAAAAATTAGTACCAGATTCAAAAATTAAAATATTTGAGAAGTATCTGATTATGTAATTATAAATCAGAACAAGATTTAGAAATTAAAATACTTCAAAAGTATTTGCTATTTTATATGTAGTAGAAGTTGATTTAACTATCCTAATCCGACCATTAAAAATATAAGTAATTATATTTGTATATTGTAAAAATTGGTAATCTAACTATTAGACAATAGAAGTACCTCAAAGGTGTTCAATCACATCTCGAAATTTTAAACTTTATTTTTTGTAAAATTTGTAGTCTTAAATATATCATAATATTTTTGTGGCTATAAAAAAATTAATTATTTTTGAAGAGTAACATGAAAAATTTAAGGTTACATTAATTTTTAAATATGAAGGTATCAGTCCGTTTTGCAACAGACTAAAAAAGTTTCATAAAAATAAACTGCAATTATAAATGTGAAAGAACGAAGATGGAAAGTTGAATAAGTTCTTATGTTAGTTGAAGAGTTTTTGAAAAATAATCTCAATAAGTTTCGTGGTTTTCTCCAGAATAAAAAAAATATTGCTTTGAATATAAATTTAGTGCTTCTGTGCACGAATATAAACATTTCTTTACATATTTTAAATAATGAAAGGATTTGTCCTAAATATTAGGACTTTTTACATATTTCAAATAAGGAAAAAATTAATAACCAAGTTTCTAGTTGATTTCAAATTCCTAATTATTAGCAAAATAATTAATGAAATTACTATTTTGTATTGCGTAAATTCTATTTCTTAAAGGGAAAAAAAAACGAATGACATTTCGTTAAGGATCTTATACTTTTAATAAAGTACAGATAAAATGATCTTATTGAAGAATATAATAGGATAATGAAATTAGAGGAGAAATTATGTAAGCTAAATCTAGAATTCAATGGATCCAAGGTGAGAATGCCAACATGAAAATCTTCTAGATAACTACTCTACAAAGAAGAAGAAAGAATAGAATTCTTAGTCTAAAAGATGAATGTGGTATACTGAATTCATAATCAAAAGGATATTATGTTTTTTATCACCTAGTGCATGGCTGAAAATATGAACAACACCTATGTGTGCCCGATTCCTAAATGTCAAAATGCGGAGACTATTAGGCAATATAGACCCATAAATCTTTGTAACATCGCTTATAAAATTATCACCAAGATTACAGTAAATAGGATTAAACCCCTTCTTGCTAACATTGTTCACCCCGCTCAGACTAGTTTATCAAAAGAAGAAGGGCAACAGACAATGCAATTATTGTGCACGAAGCCATGCTTCATCTTAAGAACCTTAAAGGAAAAAAATCCAAGATGATGATAAAAAGAGACTTAGATAAAGCCTTTGATAAAATTGAATGGTCCTTTATTAGGTTTTCCTTAATCTCACTAAACTTTCCCTAAGGACATTATTGACCTCATCATGGCATGTAATTTCACCACAAACACCTCTATTCTTGTCAATGGATCAAGAACGGTCTTCTTTAAACCAACAAGAGGAATTAGATAAGGGGATCCTTTATTCCCCTATCTTTTCATCATTTGCATGAAAATATTATCTCGACTTATCGACTATGAAATTGACTATTGCAGATGGGACCATATTAAAATCAGTTCTAAGGGACCACCTATATCACATCTCTTCTTTGCGGACGACCTTATCCTTCTTACGGAGGTTAACCAAAAAACATTTAACATCCCCATTGATACACTTGACAAATTCTACGCGATACCAGGACAATCTATAAACTTTGATAAATCTAGAATCTTATTCTATAATAATACCCTCCTAATCTTAAGAACCTCTATAGTTACGATCTATCAATGAAAATTGTCAACAACGTTGATAAATATTTAGGTTTTCCCATGATCAGCACTAGACCTTTTTACAAACATTTCAAGACCTTCTAAAATATATTTTCAATTCATAATAGAATGCATGAATAGTAGGGTTAAAGGGTAGGAAACCAAACTTCTTAGCATAGGTGGCAGAGCAACCCTTATAAAGTTAACCTTAACTACCATTCCAAACCATTATGCAAATCTACAACCTTCTCAAGACCACCCTAAAAAAATATAGACTTTATCCAAAGAAATTTCTTAAGGGGAGCACTGAGGATAGGAGAAAATGCCACCTAGTTAGTTGGGACATTGTCGCGAGACCTAAATACCCCGGTAGCCTTGGCCTTCATAAGGCGTCTTGGAAGAATAGTTTGTTCCAAGAAGCCTTGGCTCGGAGATATATAAAAGAAAAAGATTCCCTATCGGTAAATATCTATCACGGCCCCAATTCCTAGCAGGTTGGATGGCGTCTATCGTGGAACTAGGCCAGCCAACCATCACATTACTATACATTTGTTCTATCATAATATTTCAAAAATCAATAATAATCAGCACAATAAGCAATTAACATTTTTCTCTAAGTTTTAAGCAATTATAATATAATTTAATAGTCTAAACTAATCCCCCAAGACTGGAGTCAACCGATCACGAGAATCTAAGAAATGAACTAACTTTGCTAATGTCATAATAATATCTATGAATCAAATACTAAGTACTATATGAAGAAGGGAATTGGAGAAGCTGCGGACGCTGGACAGCTACCTCGAAATCCCAAACGCTGATGATAACGAGCTCGGACGACTACTGCTCTGAACCAGTACCTGGATCTGCACACAGGGGTGCATGGAGTAATGATGAGTACGCCAACTCAGTAGTAATAAAAATAAATCACATTCTGAAGTATATGAAACACACAGCACAAAACACCAATCCACAAAACAGTAAAACATCAAGTCTCAATACAGTATACATAAGTTCGAAAACCCGTTTCCATGAAATCCTTTGAAACAAGTATATTTTCCAATATTTCTCAATAAAACTCTTAGTAAAATCAGTTTGAAAAATGATGTGAATCATAGTCAAAAACTCAGTAAATATCATCATAAAACTGCCCCTCAGCCATAATCATCACTCATAACAATTTCCCTCAGCACCTCACCATCACTCAGTATCAGCCCCGCGGGAAACCTCACTGTCACTCATGACTCCTAATCACTCATCACTCATCACTCGGCACTCGCACTCAGTAGGTACTTGCGCTCACTATGGGTGTGTACAAACTCCGTAGGGGCTCCTACAGCCCAAGCGCTATAAATAAGCCACACCATGGCATAAATCACTCTCAGGCACTCGACCTCTCTCATATCATAACATCCTCACAATATTGTCCCTCGACCTCACTCAGTATCATAACATCCTCACAATATTGGCCCGCGGCCTCACTCAGTCAAACACTCTCAAAATGCCACTCCGGCCATAAATATATCGGGTTCTCGACCCAAAAATAGTGTTTCATTTTCAATAAATAATATCAAAATACTCTGAGTGTCAAAACAATCATCAAGAAAAGACTGAGTGAAAATCATAACATATCAAGTGAGAAAAATAGTAAAAATAGCCCCCAAGGGGTAAGGGGTAAACACATCGGCACTAGGCCCCAAACATGGCTTACAGCCCAAAACATATCAAAATATACCAATATTATTAAGCATAGACTTTAAAATCGGTTTCGCAACTCAATAGTTGCCTAAAAAGGAATATATTTCCAAATTTCCAATCTTTGCATTCCAAAATCCGTGAAAGGATGCCAGGTCCGGGGTTTCATACCCTCAGGACAGGATGTAAAGACATTACTTACCTCAAACTAGCCCGAAAAGCTACTCTGCAACACGTTTTCCCCTCGAATCAACTTCCGAATGCTCCAACTCTATCAAGTTCAGATTTGTATCATCAAATTATGCTAAAGGAATGAATTCCAATTGAAAAATATCGATTTTAGCACAAAACCCGAAATTAGCCAAAACCCGACCCCCTGACCCGTATCTCAAAACTCGACAAATTTTATACCAAAATTTTCTTCATCATCTCACGAGTCCGTACATATAAAGAACGCTAAAATCAGAGTTCATTTGACCCCTCAAATCATCCCCTAAAGGTCTCATAATCTCAAGCCCTAACTCCACATTTTCTACTGATTTTCATGAATTAAACACTGATATCATGTTCCTTAATCACCTATAATCAAGCTTTAGGATCCAAAATACTTACCTCAATGAAGAACAATGATTTCCTCTCTTCAAAATCGCCTCAAAGCTCTTTTCCCGTTCAACAATGGTGTAAAAATAGGTTATGGTCGCGGAGGGTTTAATTTAATACTGCCCAGCTCTTATTCATCGCGATCGCGAGACCCACATCGCGATCGCGAAGCACAATTTCCCAGCTTCCCTAAAATACTCTCTACGATCGCAAACTTAGCCACGCGATCGCGGAGCTCCTGTTCCCTAAACAGTGCGATCGCGAGCCCCTTCACACGATCACGAAGGGCAATTACACCTCTGATAACTAGGATTTTTACCTCGCTTTCCGCTCTATCTTGCTTAAGTTTTGGATGCAATTTTACACAGAATAGTCCCAAAAGCTTACGTGTTGTGCTTCTTGCAGGGTTGAGCCAAAAACGATGACAATCAGTCAAGGATCTGCTAAAAAAGAGTGAATCTTGCACAAGCACCAAGAACAACAAGATGCCTACCTTAAGTGACCACCGCGGACGCAGTCCAATCTTCGCGGTCCGCGGCAGTGAAGTTCAGAGAGCCATGTCAAGTCCAAGTGACCACCGCGGCCGCGGTCCAATCTTCGTGGACCGCGGTGGTGAGGTTCAGAGAGGAGTTTCAAAGGCAAAGACCACCGCGGCCGCGGTCCCATCTTCGCGGTCCACGGTGGTGAGATTCAGAGAAAGGTTTTAGAGGCTAAGGGGCACCGCGGACCGCGGTCCATTTTACGCGGTCCGCGGTAAAGAACACTCAGAGACTCATCAGCTGAAGCCAAAGCAGTCCACCGTGGACCGCAATCGCTTTTACGTGGTCCGCGGTAACCCCCCATGAGTATTTTTGTCCGAAATTTCGGCTTGGTATAAATAGCTTCTTTTGTATTTTTTTAGGTTAAGTTTTGTATCAGTGAACAGTAGCAGCTCGTGAATAGTTTTCCTCTACTTCTTTTTGCAATTTTCTTTAGATTTTGACATTGAATCAACTTGGTTTATTATATAAATCATGTATATGGGTTTTGCTTCATCTCTTTCATTAATTTTATCTTTGATTATGAGTAGCTAAACCCATTAGCTAGGGTTGTGGCTCAACCCTAGTGTGGGTATTTAATGGGTGCCTAAATTAAGGCTTAGATGTTTATGAGTATTTGGTATATGGGCTAATTTGTGGTTTTCTTGCTATAATTAGTGGTTGCAAACACTAATTGATGTTCAATTGACTTGGGTCCTTCTTGAGAAAGAGGACTTGAGCCTAGAAAATTATTCCAACAAGGAATTGAGACAAAATCAAGATATTGGTAGTCCCAATCAATGGGTTAAATCCAGAGATGGTAAAACCCTACTTGAGTTCCAATTAATCTCGGGAGAGTAATACCCTACTTGAACCTAAATTGCTTGCATATTTGACACCCAAGTGGCATCGAGAGAGGTAATTAGGGCAAAGCCACTCAAACTACCGAGAGGTATAGAGTGGGTAACTTAGTGCATTGGTTATATCATGATCCCTTCATTAACATCATTGTCTTAGAAATCGAAATCCGTTAATTACTCGCCTAGGTGAAAGTCATAACCCTAGTGCCTTTATCCTTATAGAAAACAACTCCAAAAACAAAATAGTTAGTTAATTTGCATTCAACATAGGATAAATCATAGTTGTAGTTTAAAAACCCAACAATATGAGAAGTGTAATTAGGAACACGAGACACTACTAGATCACATAGACACTCACTCCAAATCATAAATCCCTGAGGATTCGATCCCGACCTATCGGGTAAAAGCTGCACCGACCCTTGTCTTCCTACTTGTATAGTAGTGAGGGTGAGAGTCGATCACTTTTTGGCGCCGTTGTCGGGGAGTTATACGGTGTTGACTATCTACGTGACTAGTAGTGTTAAGTGTTTTTCTTTCCTTCTGTGTTAACATTTTTTGTTTAATCTATTCAAGTGACAATGGCGGATCAATTGGGAAACGTTATTGCGGGGGAAGAAGCATATGATAACCAAGAAGATGAAATCAATCAAGTACCTCCACAAATATGGGGACGACAGGCCAATATTCAAGAGGACATCCCAGACCCTCCCCCGCCTCCACCTGCTAGAGCTGCCCTTCGGGTCCTTCCAAACGAGAGGTATGCTAGTGCCATTGTCCCGCTGAGGATTCGGGCGGGAATTTCCAGATTACAAATGTGATGCTGACACTCCTAGAGCAGCGGGGGTATTTCACCGGAGTCGCGCACCAGAATGCTTATAAACATCTCAAGGGCTTCGTGGATACCTGCTGGGGAAGTAAGCAGACAAATGTCTCGGAGGATGCATTGAGACTCCGGTTATTCCCCTTCTTTCTTCGAGGGAAGGCACTTGATTGGCTCGAGCGTCTTCCCAACCATTCAATATCTACTTGGGATGAGCTCGCGGACAAATTCATTGCTAAATTCTTCTCCCCAAGTCATATGGTGGCGCTCCGTGATGAAATCTTGGCCTTTAAGCAAGAACCCAACGAGCCCTTGCATGAGATATGGGAGATATATCAGACCATGGTTAAGGAATATCCGAACAACGACATGACTGAACCCATGATCCAACAGACTTTCTACCGAGGGATAAACATCGTCAATAAATGTGTGGTCAATCAGTTGGCCGGTGGAAACTTCATGAAATTGTCTTACCCCGAGGCATGTGAGATATTAGATGAGATAGCTGACACATCATCGGCTTGGCAAAGCAGAGCAAACGTACCTTAGGGTGAGTCCGATGTTAATAGTCTCCATAAAGAGCTCCAAGAACAAGTGTAAGCAATTGCCGAGCTCACTACCACTATGAACCAACTTGCCAAAGCCCAACTTCAACAATTGCAAGGGCCGAAGCAAGTAAATTCCATGGAGGGAGTGAATGTATTGATGAATCAAAGGATACCTCGGGGAAATTCTAAGCAAAGCCATGATGATCAAGGTGACCAAGGGCCAAGTGGGTATATCCAAGAAGAAGAGTATGATGACCAAGAAGAGGATGTGATGTATGCTAATAACTATCAAGGTCAAGGCAACAGTCAAAACAACAATCAAAATTGGAGAAACCAAGGCAAAAATCAAAGTTGGGGGAATCAAAGACAAAGAAATTGGAACAATAACAACAATGCTCGGAACTGGGGTAACAACAATGATCGACAATGGGGGAACAACAATGACCGACAGTGGGGGAACAACAATGATGACAATTGGAGTGGAGGTAACAACAACAACAACTGGGGTGGCAATGGTAACCGTGGGTCGGGCTTTCAAAGGCCCCCGATGTACCAACAACCAAGCAACCCACCCCAGTATCTTAAGGACAAAGCTCATCGAGCACGAATATGGGAAGAATTGAAAACATGTTCAAGCAGATAATGGAACGAAATGCGAACTCAGATGCTCAGTTAGCCTCTCACAATACCTCCATTAGGAACCTTGAAGTACAAATGTTCCAAATTTCTCATGCCTTAAACACACGCCCAAAGGGTGCACTACCGAGTGATACGGTGGTGAACCCCAAGGGTGGGAACAATAATAATATCGGCCACGCCAAGGCGGTGACCACGAGAAGTGGAAAAGGTGGTGAAGCAAGTACTTCTAGGCGAAGACAAATTGTTGTTGATGATAATGAATTTCCCCATGATGAGTTACCGGTTGAAGTTGAGCAAGTGGTGGAAGATCTAACCACAAGTGAGGTGAGAATTGATATACATGATAATGGGGAGGATTTGCAAAGGGACGTGAACCCGTCTAAGGAACACGTGATTGATATGTCGGAACCGGTGGTCCCATAAGCCAAGGCACCATTTCCTAGTCCCCCTCCTACTTACCCTCAACGGTTGGCCAAACAAAAGCAAGAGACCCAATTCAAGAAGTTTGTTGATATGATGGAGAATCTTTCCATCAATGTCCCGTTGGTTGAAGCCTTGGAACAAATGCTCGGGTACGCTAAGTTCATGAAGGACTTAGTCACTAAAAAGCGGTATATGGAGTGTGAGACCATCAAGATGACTCACCAAGTGAGTGCTATAGTATATTCCATGGCACCGAAACATGAAGATCTGGGAGCTTTTACCATTCCTTGCACGATTGGGAGTGCGGATTTTGCTAAAGCCCTGTGTGACCTTGGGAAAAGTATTAACTTGATGTCGTGCTCAGTATTTAAAACATTGAGAATAGGGCAACCTAGGGCGACCTCAATGCGTTTGCAAATGGCGGATAGGTCGATGAAGAGGCCCCTAGGGATAATTGATGATGTGTTGGTGCGGGTGGACAAATTTATTTTGTCCTCAGACTTTGTCATATTGGACTGTGAAGTGGATTTGAGGTTCCCATCATTTTGGGAAGTCCCTTACTTGCAACGGGTAAGGACTTGGTTGATGTAGAAGCTGGGGAGCTCACTTTCCGAGTGGGCAATGAGAAGGTGGTCTTTCATGTGTGTAAATAAATGAAGTAGCCCAACAGTACAGAAGTATGCTCTTTTATGGACCTCATGACTGAGGTTATTATTGATGATGCAAGTTCTATGATCCATGTTGATGATCCTGTAGAGGCGGCCTTATTGGACCACGAGGACACCGTGGTAGATGGTTTGCTAGAAAGTACCAATGCCCTTCAAGGCATGGGTTCTTATTCCTATGGTCCCAAAAAGCTATTATTAGACTTAGAGAACCGAAAGACTCCACCAACAAAGCCTTCCATGGAAGAGCCCCCGAATTTGGAGTTGAAGCCACTACCCTCCCACCTCAGGTATGAATATCTTGGTCCATCACGTAATTTACCTGTCATTCTTTCCTCTTGCCTAACCCAAGTGCAGGTAGACTCAACTTTAAATGTGCTAAGGAGGAGGAAGAAAGCAATAGGATGGACTCTTCCAGACATTCTGGGTATTAGCCTCGCCTTTTGCATGCACAAAATCATCTTGGAGGATGGAGCAAAGCCCTCTGTGGAACATCAAAGGAGGCTCAACGAGGCAATGCAAGAGGTGGTGAAGAAAGAGATCATAAAATGGATCGATGCGGGGGTTGTCTATCCAATTTCGGATAGCGCTTGGACTTCTCCGGTCCAATGCATTCCAAAAAATGGTGGAATGACGGTGGTCCAAAATGACAAAAATGAGCACATTCCCATAAGAACGGTCACCGGATGGCGGGTGTGTATAGACCATCGCAAGCTCAACAAAGTGACCCGCAAGGACCATTTTCCCTTGCCATTCTTGGATCAAATGTTAGATAGGCTTGCGGGTCGAGCTTTCTACTGCTTTCTGGATGGGTATTCAGGTTATAATCAGATTTTGATTGCCCCAGAGAATCAAGAGAAGACCACTTTCACATGTCTGTATGGTACCTTTGCCTTCGCCCGTATGCCTTCTGGTCTTTTCAATGCACCAGCCACTTTCCAACGGTGCATGATGGAGATATTTACAGATATGGTTGAAGACTTCCTCGAGGTGTTTATGGATGACTTCAGTGTAGTAGGGGATTACTTCAATGAGTGCTTAAGTAATCTTGACAAAGTCCTTGCTCGATGCGAAGAGACCAACTTGGTGTTGAATTGAGAAAAATGTCACTTTATGGTGGAAGAAGGAATAGTGTTGGGCCATAAGATCTCGAGGAATGATATTGAGGTGGACAAAGAAAAAATTGAAGTGATTTCTAAGGTGCCACCACCAACTTCGGTTAGAGGAGTCCGGAGCTTCCTTAGGCACGCCTATTTCTATCGACGTTTCATTAAGGACTTCTCTAAGGTGGTCAATCCTTTGTGAAAATTGCTTGAGAAATATGCCAAATTTCATTTTGATGAGAATTGCAAGAGGGCCTTTGAATTTTTGAAGCACAAACTTACCACAACTCCTTTTTATAGCTTCTTATTTTTCTTTCATAGCTTCTTGTTTTGAATTTTTCGCGTGCAATAAGCCTTTGGTTTTCGTAATGCCACGGTTCTTTCCAAAGGTGGAATTTGTGTGAACCGGGTGGCTCTTCCCGAGGATGGATGGTGTGACAACCTTCTTAAGGGTTTGAGTCTGTTTTTCTTTTTGCTTATTTTTAATAGTTAGTGAATAAAGGTGCCTCAAGCAAAGCTTCACTTGGGCCTAACACATTTGCCTTTGATCCCATGGTCAAAAATAAATCGTTGTGTTTAGGATGGTGAAAGTTGTGATCTTGAGACTCTTGTGTTAGCCGATAATCATCAAGTGGTTTTTCGGGACCATTGTGTTTCTCAAAGCATGACTAAGGTCGTTGTGGGGCCCCGACTTTGTTTATTTAGCAATCCCATAGCTTGAGTGGTGAGAGTTTGAATTGCAAGTCCAAGTCACGTGCCATTAGTCTAGAACTTGCCCTGAATGTTTATCTAGGCGAAATCCTAAGTGTAGTTTGACTTGAGAAGTGATTATAGGCTCTCCTTGATCCGAATAATGAATTGAACCTTTCCACGGCCTACCAATGACAATTTCCCTAGTCAACCCTTTTGAGCCTTAGACCTTTTTCTTTCAAAAATCATGATACAAGCCTTCACCCATTTTGACCCTCTCTTGGCGCCCAATCTTTCCTTAGCACAAGGCAAAGCATAAGTTTGGGGGAGAGACGTGGAATGCAACAAAGTGAAAAAGAAGGTACAAAAGAAAGAAAAGGAAAGGCAATGAGAAAGAAAGAAAAGAAACATCAAAAAGCCAAAAATAATGAACAAAGTAGAAGAAATAAAGGGAAGCAATGAAAGAAATGTGGTTAAAGGTGTGGAATGCCTAGAAAGGAAAAAAATGATTTGAATGAACAAAAAGGTGTGACAGTGTGTCTCTCCAACCCTTCAGAAAAAGCTAAATGACTCAAGAAGTCAAGAGAATGTGAAACAAAATGAAGTGCTTAAGGAAAGATAGAAGCCTACATCATGTACCCACAAAAGCCCTATATGATCTTGAGTTGAGTGAAACTTACATTAGTGGTGACTTACATAAGGGGCAAGCCTATGGTACTTTGAGCCGGACCTGAGTCTTTTCTTTGAGAGAGATGAGGGAACTCCCATTATCCTCGTTATGAGCGTACAATTCTAAAGTGAGGTTCTTAAGGAGAGTTGAGGAGTATGAGTTTGGGTTCCACAATGACCAAAGTGGTAGTAAGAGTTTCATTGATGAATCGAGTCAACTCTTGATGCTCATGTGTCGCACTTAAATCCATGGTTTTAAAAGGATCAAACGTTGTTAATGATTCATTTGCATTGAGGGCAATTGTTAGTCCCAATTGATGCTAGAAGAGGTTACCTTAGGATAGCCCAATTTTCTTGGAATTACTCAAAAGGGGTGGGGCTTATTTTATTTGCTTGAGGACAAGCAAAAGCTTAAGTTTGGGGGAGTTGATAACTAGGATTTTTACCTCGTTTTCCGCTCTATCTTGCTTAAGTTTTGGATGAAATTTTACACATAATAGTCCAAAAGCTTACGTGTTGTTCTTGTTGCAGGGTTGATCAAAAAACAATGACAATCAGTCAAGGATCTGCTCAAAAAGGAGTGAATCTTGCACAAGCACCAAGAACAACAAGATGCCTACCTCAAGTGACCATCGCGGCCGCGGTCCAATCTTCGCGGTCCGCGGTGGTGAAGTTCATAGAGCCATTTCAAGGCCAAGTGACCACCACGGCTGCGGTCCAATCTTCGCGGACCGCGGTGGTGAGGTTCAGAGAGGAGTTTCAAAGGCAAGACCACCGCGACTGCGGTCCCATCTTCGCGATCCGCGGTGGTGAGATTCAGAGAAAGGTTTTTGAAGGATAAAGGGCACCGCGGTCCGCGGTCAAGAACACTCATAGACTCAGCAGCTGAAGTCAAAGCAGTCCACCGCGGTCGCTTTTACGCGGTCCGCGGTAACCCCGCATGGGTATTTTTGTCCGGAATTTCAACTGGGCATAAATAGCTTCTTTTGTAATTTTTTTAGGTTAAGTTTTGTATCAGCGAACAATAGCAGCTCGTGAATAGTTTTCCTCTACTTCTTTTTGAAATTTTCTTTAGATTTTTACATTGAATCAACTTGGTTTATTATATAAATCATGTATATGGGTCTTGCTTCATCTCTTTCATTGATTTTACTTTGATTATGAGTAGCTAAACCCATTAGCTAGGGTTGTGGTTCAACCCTAGTGTGGGTATTTAATGGGTTCCTAAAATTAAGGCATAGATGTTTATGGGTGTTTGGTATTTGGGCTAATTTATGGTTTTCTTGCTATAATTAGTGGTTGCAAACACTAATTGATGTTCAATTGACTTGGGTTCTTCTTGAGAAAGAGGACTTGAGTCTAGAAAATTAGTCCAACAAGGAATTGAGACAAAATCAAGAGATTGGTAGTCCCAATCAATGGGTTAAATCCAGAGATGGTAAAACCCTACTTGAGTTCCAATTAATGGGTTAAATCTCGAGAGAGTAATACCCTACTTGAACCTAAATTGCTTGCATATTTGACACCCAATTGGCCTCGAGAGAGAGGTAATTAAGGCAAAGCTACTCAAACTACCGAGAGGTATAGAGTGGGTAGCTTAGTGCATTGGTTATATCATGATCCCTTCATTAACATCATTGCCTTAGAAATCGGAATATGTTAATTACTCGCCTAGGTGAAAGTCATAACCCTAGTGCCTTTATCCTTATAGAAAACAACTCCAAAAACAAAATAGTTAGTTAATTTGCATTCAACATAGGATAAATCATAGTTGTAGTTTAAAAACCCAACAATATGAGAAGTGTAATTAGGAACACGAGACACTACTAGATCACATAGACACTCACTCCAAATCATAACTCCTTCGATCCCTACCTATCGAGTAAAAGTTGCACCGACTCTTGTCTTCCTACTTGTATAGTAGTGTGGGTGAGAGCCGATCAACCTCCTCATGTTCCCCTCAATTACACTACGTGATCGCACATCAACCCACGCGACCGCACTGCTCATCCCGCCAAACCTATGCGATCGCGACCCTTTTTACGCGATCGTGGAGAGCAACTTTTGCCTGCCTCAGACGCGATCGCAGTAGTAGCCACGCAATCGCGGTGAAGAAACACCAGGTGCTGTAACACCAGAAAACAGCAATATCTTTAAGTCCAAAAGTGCTCGTTTGAGCATCCGAAATGCAACCCAGGCCCCCGGGACCTCAACCAGACCTACGAACATATCCCATAACATCGTTCAAACTTAGTTGCACTCTCGGAACACCAAAAATAACAGCTAAGCACCAAAATCACATCGGATTCAAGCCTGAGAACTTTGACATTTTTAAAATCCACCAACGATGCCGAAACTATCCAAAACAACTCTGATTGACCTTAAATTTTGCAGACATATCCAAAACGACATTACGAACATGTTCCAACTGTCGGAATTCCATTCCGACCCCAATAGCCTATTTTCCACTATCTTTCGCCAATTCAAGTCTAATTCTACACCGGACATCACAAAAATATTCCGAACAAACTCCTAAGTCCCAAATAACCTAACGAAGCTATACGAGCCATAAAATACGCATTCCGGGATTGTTTACTAATAAGTCAACTCTTAGTTGACTTTTTCAACTATAAGGCTATTTTTAAAGACTAAATGACTAAATTCTCACTACAACCATTCTGAACCCGAGCCAACCAACTCTAACACATCATAAACAGTAATACCAACCTATGACAAGGAAATAACAACAATAATGCAAATTCTACTGAACGACCGACCGGGTCGTTACAATATCCTGCAAAAAAATATGAAAATAGCAATCTCTTGCGCATAAATATCACTAACAATAACTTAGGCTCCCATATTTTAAAAAATATCAAGAAAGGAACCAACATATGTAAACCGACCACCAAATGGCTAGTAGGAAACGGAAGTTCTATAAACATATGACATGATAGTTAGGTTAATCAGTTAGGACCCCTAAGAGACCAGGTCCAGAGACCTCTCACGCAATAGGAAATGGACCAGCTCGAACTCCATTCTGGATAATGGAAAATTTAACTTAAACAAGATGTCCCTAATCCTCCCAGGGGAAGTGATCATCAGGATTCATAGTGCCTACGTTAAGCAAACCTCCTGTCACGATCCAAAAACCAAGCGTCGTGATGGCGCCTATCGTGGAACTAGGTAAACCACTAGTCAACCATCTCAGCACAGTAAAATCTTGAAAAACAGTTAATATTTAAGAAAACCTTTTAAAAATAGAAATTTATCGACAACGCAATTCAAATCTCTCCCAACATCGGGATGTCACCGAGTACATGAGCATCTATACCGGGATACAGTCTACTACAATGTCTAAGGATTAAGAACTGAAATATAAATAAAGATAATGAAGGAGAGTTAAGGCCTAAAACGCCATGCATCTACCTTGATAGTCTCCGAGATCTCAACTCCTCACTCAATAGCCACCGTAATCGGAAGCACCTGGATTTACACAGGAGGTGCAGAGTGTAGCGTAAGTGCAATCAACTTGGTAAGTAACAATACTAGATAAGGAACTGAAGATAATGAAGAGCTACATAGTTATAATTCATTTTCAATAATCTTAACAAGAAAAAGTAGCATGCTTTCAAATCCGGCAATTTAAGTCAAATCAGTTTGTACATGCCGAGTTCAAGTAAAATCGAATATAATATCTCCAGGAGTTTTAAAAAAATAGTGATATATGGCAGCTACAACAACAATGATATAAAATGCAGCCTCTCAGAACAACAATCACTCAGTCCTCCCACCACTCCAACCTCACAATCACTCATTCCTCACAGTCATTCATTCATTTTAGTCACTCGGTACTCGTACTACGTAGGTACCTGCGCTCATTGGGGGTATGTACAGACTCCGAAGTGGGTCCTTCAGCCCAAGCGCTATATCAAGCCAATCATGGCATAAAATCTATGAAATATGTTGCGGCGTGCAGTCCGATCCCATAAATATCCTCACAATCAGGCCCTCGGCCTCACTTAGTCATCAATCTCTAGTCTCTCGGGCTCTTAGAAATCATGAAAATCAGCTCAAACAGAAATGATAGGATGTATCAACAAGGAATAATAGAGACCGAGATATGATATGCAAATAAAATTGAGACTGAGTACAAACAACAATTAACAGGTAGTTCAACGTGTATGCGTCCCATGTGGGTTCCAACAGTATCAACAGGTGGTCTAAACATGATTTCTAACATGAATTGCAGTTAAATTTCTATAACACATGGCAAATATGGAGCTGGCAACAAGCTATTCAAGTTCACAATTTCCAAGGAATGGACCAAGTCTCAATTCTGACGGTGCACACCCACACGCCCGTCACCTAGCATGTGCGTCACCTCCAAGTCAATCACATAACATAAAATCTGGGGTTTTATACCCGCAGAACAAAATTATAATTGTTACTTACCTCAATCCGAGCCAAAATCTACTACAATACGCCTTTGCCTCGCAACTCGGTCTCCGAATGGACCGAATCTAACCACAAGCAGTACAATACAATCAATACGGGCTAAAAGAATCAGTTTTGCAAGAAAAAAACAAATTATTAATAAAAAATTCGAAATCGGTTTCAAGTCGGACGTCGGGCCCACATCTCAAAATACAACAAAAGTCACAAAACCCGAAAACCCATTTGACCATGAGTCTAACTATACCAAATTTGTCAAAATCCGACATAAAATCGTCACTCAAATCCCCAAAATCAACTCTCCAAACCCCTAGCCTCAAACTCCCAAATTTCACCTCAAAAACACACCAACAAGGTGGGAAAATCAATGGGGAAAGAAATATATTGAATAAAAATGAATACCGAGAACTTACCTCAAGAATCTCTTCAATTTCCTCTCAAAAATCTCAAAAATCCGAGCTCAAAAGGTTATAAATGGTGAAAATTTTGAACCCTTCGCTTATATAGGTTCTGCCCAGTTAAACCGCACATGCGGTCCCAATATCTGCTTCTGCGGTCCCGCTTTTGCGGTGGAAACTCTGCTTCTATAGAAGTCACTTAACCTAGATGCCTCCGCTTCTGTGACACATTACCCGCATCTGCGCAATCGTAGTTGCGGAACAGTCCATCGTACCTACGACCATCTCACATCTCCGCCCGTTGCCCCGCTTATGTGGCCTCCCAGGTGCGGGAGAATCTTCGCACCTGCGACCTCTGCTCAACTCATCCTTGCCCGCTTTTGTGGCTCCCTTCCCGCTTCTACGGGCTCGCACTTGCGGTTCCCGCTCTGCATGTGCGATTACACCAGCAAAATGGAAATTCTTTAACAACCTTACAACTTCAAAACTTGATTTGTTAATCATCTGAAACCAACCCGAGGTCCCCTGGACCTCAACCAAACATACCAACACATCTTAAAACATCATACAAACTTAGTCGAGTCTCTTAAATAATCTTAAAAGACATAAAAAATACGAATCACACCCCAATTCAAGCCTAATGAATTTTCAAATTTTCAAATTCTACAAACGATGCCGAAACCTATCAAACCACGTCCGATTGACCTCAAAATTTGCACACAAGTCACAAATGACACCGCAAACCTAGTCCAACTCCAGAAATCCAATCCGACCTTGATATAAAAAAGTCCACCTCGGTCCAATATTCTAATTTTCGCCATTTCAAGCCTAATTCTACTACGGACCTCCAAATCACAATCTGAACACGCTCCTAATACCAAAATACTCAATGGAGCTAACGGAACCCTTAAAACTCAAATCCGGGATCGTTTATACATAAGTCAACATCTAGTTGACTTTTCCCACTTAAGTTTTCAATAGTGAGACTAAGTGTCTCAATTTATTCCGAAATCCTTCCAGACCTGAAATAACTACCCCGATATGTCATAAAATAACAGTAAAACATAAAATGAGCAAAAAATAAGAGAGTAGGGCTATAACACTCAAAACGACCGGTCGGGTCGTTAAAATGATACTTTTAGTTAGAACTTTAAGAACCATAATAAATTCTCAACTAAAGCAGTGTATGAGGTCATCTATGTGCAAGGGAATTATGATGGCCATCATGACTGGATTTGGAAAACTAACACGCTCAGTAAGCTAAAATACTTCTTATGGACTATCGTTCTCAATAGACTCCCTACAACGTACATGCTCTCTAGAAGGAAAATATGCCCTAATGGTACTTGCACCGTTTGTGGTACTAAAAAGGAAGATATTGAACATATATTCTTTGGATGCAATTACCCAAAGGCCATATGGGCACAAACCTGCATCCATCACAACTATCCCCCGGGTCAAAATAGAAACGACAGTATGCATAACTGGCTAAAAAATCATGTGAAGTCTAGAAAGCTCTACAACAAGTATGTTAACTGGTCGAAGCTTCTCCCCTTCCTATTATGGCATATATAGACCACCAGAAACCGTATTGTTTTCAGGGACAACAACTCCGCCCCTAACATTACTACTCCAACGAATAAGGCGGTAGAGTTTGTTTTTGCGACTAATAAGCTAGCCAGCAAACCTAGAATGAACACCATTCTTATTAAGTGGGAACTATCCAATGCCAGGTTCTACAAACATAACATAGATGATGCATGCCTAGGTAACCCAGGAAGGGGGGGGGGGTATAAGTGGTATATTCAAGGATAATAACAAAACATAGGTTATGGTTTTTAACATGGGTATGGAACACACTGCAAATATATACATGGAGACATTAGCACTGTTTCACGGAGTTAAACTAGCTATTGAAAAAGGATTGTTACCATTAGTAATTGAAACGGATTGTCAAGAACTTATTAATATGCTAGCTAACGATGATTGCCTCTACCAAAACTTGATTGATGATTGCATGTCCCTATCGAGGAGCGCGAGTGATCAATTACTAAAGCATGTATTTAGAGAAGCTAATGGAGTGGCATACCAATTAGCAAAAAATGCATGCAACATGAACGTTTTTGGAAGATTTCTCACTTATTCCTTCCCCCCACTTTTGTTTGTGCTACTTTTGAATGAGATGGAATAGGTACTTCGTTACCTAGGTGAGTCACTCCTTGTAATAACTCTTTAAACTTTGCTATTTTGAATAAAATTCTTATATGTGTGTGTATGTAGAGTTCTTAAGAATGATATAATTGTATTTTATGTTCTCTCGGTGACATTATGGTAGTACAAAAACTCACATAATATTTCAACAAGTGGTATCAGAGCGTTTCTCCAGTAAATGTACTTTTTGGGTTTGAAGATTTGTGACAAAATAGTTAATCGAAAAGGTGTGAGTATTAAAGGACTACACGAAATAGAAAAACTAGATAATATAAGTCTTTTAGGAGGTTTTGATGCAATAGATAAAAGTTAGAAAATAAGGGATGGTGAATTACTTATATTTGACATTGTTCAATTTAAATCGAGATCACCAAATTAATTCTCAAACTAGCTAACCTTTTGTTTGCCTCTAATCTATAAGGAATATATACAAATTACATATTTTGTCATCCATTCAAAATATATCTTTTACATTTTGCACTACTTATAAAAGGAGAAAGGAAATGGAAAAAGAAAATATTAAATCCAGTAACCTACAAAAATAAAGAAAAAGATCCGAGTACATTAGGGAAAAGGTCAAAGATCTAAGGGTATTATAGAGAATCTTTAAAAAGGTACCTTTTGAGTTTTGATTGGAAGTTATAAACGACAAAAATTGGAGAAAAATATCAGTTAGTTTTCATTTTCTCTGCTTCACAGTTTTATAGTACACTCAGATTCACATTCCTCTCTCTGCTTTTCCATTAATTTCCCAATGAATTGCCTTCAGAATCTTCCCAGGTTTGAACTTGATTTTCATCTGCTAAGTTCTAATTTTTTTCTATTAATAATTCAATTTAATTAATTTGGTTCTCAGATCGTCTGGTTTATCACTGAGAAACTTCACAGGCACTACAAAAAAACCTTATTTCCCCGTTGTTTCACTGGTAATGATCTCTTGCATTTTTTTAATTGCGTCATTTTTTATTTTTATACTCTCTCTGTTCTACTAGATGACTAGATTTAATTGGACAGACGTTAATTTGATTTCTATATTATATTAGTTAGTCATATTGGAAGAAAAATATATTGGGTACATACCATCCCCATTTGGTAGTAATTGACTAATCGGGCCAGCTTCCGCGCACCTATCTATTGGTATACGGTATACTTTTCTACCTATGTGAAGAAACCACCTAGTATATTTTTGCGTTCGCTAGAATTTGAAATTGAGTCGTCATGATTGTCCCCTCACTTCATTGATCATTAGGCCACAGTCATAGGCTTATCCAGGTTGATGAATATGGGTTCACGCTAACCTATACTTCTTTTGCTAAAGCATGTATAACGATGTTATGTTTTTTCAAAATTACTTAAATATATGTGCGTGAACCCATGCTCAAAGACCCCTATGCTGCAATTATTATCGGGTGCACCTCTACAAGTGAAATTGGCGGTTCAAATCCCAGTCTGAACAGTCTTGATTTCGACACATATATATATGTGAAAATTACTAAAATTTCAAAAAGAATATACCTATAATTTCAAAAGTGTAGAGGGTTCATGATAGGAGACTAAGGTTAAACCCGTGCAATGTGAATTATAAATGCATTTCTTTACGACAGTGCACCCATTCTCTTGAAATCTTGGATCCGCCTCTGGCCACAGTCTTAGGTGGGACCAAGTTTGGTTTGTGTGACAAAGTCTTGGAATTTTTTATTTTCCTTTTCTACTAGTTAGAGATCACAGTTTTGCTATTATTAAAAGGGCAGCTCTTCCCATTTCACTACACATACAGTGAGAAAGAAAATAGTGTGTCAGGAAAATTGAGAAGCTGAGCGATGTTATAATAAGTTGTGCAATTCAAAAGAGGACATTTCTTTTACCTGTAAAGTGGTATATTGAGTATTTTACTCGAGATTTTGAAGCGTAAATTTTTACTGTAGTGATATTAATTTGCTGCTTTTTCCTTTATTGAGAAGGTTTCTTCACATTAAAATCTTGGTGTCCTTGTTACTCCTTTTTATTGTTGTTGATTATTGTCTCTTCTTGCTAGGTTTATATTGCTATTATTTGCTGTGCAAATTATTTTCTTGTGTGTTAAAATTCACAATTAAACATTGAAGTAATGGTTGTAATGTTAGTTTGATGGAGAAAACATATTTTCGAAGTTGTGAAAGTAGTATGTAAATTGAATGGTGTCAAATGTTTTAGGACGTCCTAACAGAAATGTCATACAAATTGAAATGGAAGGTCTGTAATTTCTACAGGTTGTATCAATATTGAACCTTATCACTTTCATTTACAGGGGATGACAAAATTTGCTGATCAGCGTCTAAGTATTGTGGCACAGGTAAGATTTGAATCAACAATTGATGACTCATTCACTGGTAGTTCCTTTTTACTTTACTTTTTTTGGATTGATCAGATTATTTATATGAGTGACCTACTTCCTTGTACATTCTGGAGTTATTGTTGTTAACCATCTATGTACCTAATAGCAAGTACCGTATGAATCTAGATTTTGTCAGGCACTGATTTCTAAAATCTACAGCAATTTCTCTAGTATTATCCATCATAGAAATGTATTTTTTTTTTTATAATTGTGGTGTCTGGGCCAGCTTATGCGCACCTCGACTAATTCCATGGAGTACTAGCTACCTCCCACCAACACAAGTATCGGGTAACTCTATCCACCAAGGCTTGGACAGATGGGAGTAAATCACCTAATGTTTTTGTCTTCGGTGGGATTTGAACCTAAGACCTCATGGTTCTCAATCCACTTCATTGACTACTAGGCCGCAGTCCAAACCCTTGGGTGCCATAACAGAAATGGATATTGGTGCCAGATATTCTTGTTTTATAAATTCAACAAAGGAAATAAGACCACTAGAAGTAGCAGTTATATGCGTGTTAATGCAAACTTGTTTGCTGGCATGACCAGTCGTGGAAAATGGATGTGAAAAAGGACATGATTAACTTTTCGTGACAAGGCAAAGTGCTGATTTTTTTTTAATCCATTAACATATCTTTCTAAAGTTATAGTCTCCAAGTATGCTGCTCTCTGATCTAAAAGTTTCTATGGGGTGGAAGTACAGATTTGAACTTGATCCGACATTTCATTGCTTTCACATCTTAAAGCTAATTTGTCAAGACCTAATATGGCCGAAAATTGCGAAAGCATTGGAACATCCTTTCTGCTTCTTTCTGAGAAATCCATTTCTGAATTGGGCATTAGCTTTCTTGCTCTCTTTCTAGGTAGTATCTGGTTCTGAATCTGGTACAGAGAAGGACGAGGCAGAGAAGGATGCTGGAAAATCTGATACATACAGTCATGACATGACTGCAGCTATGGGAGCTGGTTAGTCTATTCTTTCTACGGATTTTTTAGTTTTGGGAACTTCATGTTCTTTTACATTGAGGATTTTTCTGGTGCATACCTTTCCGATATGAATAGGAAAGCTATTAAAACTTATTAGTTTGTCTTATCAAGGCAATTTTATAAAGCTACATTATATGCTAGCTGAATAGGTTAAGGTATGCGCGGTTGTTTTCTACTATTTACTTTTGTTCGTTTCTCCTTCTTGCCTTGACCCTTTGTTGAAGAACATCCTTTTCTTGTGCAAACTTCAAATCCAAGTCTGCTCCATGTAGACATGAATCAGTTTTATTAGCATAACTCCCGGATCATCTTAACTTAATGACATGCATGTTTAGGCAGTAACTGATCAGAATATTTTGCAGAGTCCTGTAACTAACTACTATGTGCGGCACTCATATCGTCACTGACTTCCTTAATGCAGTCTTAACTTATAGGCATGAGTTAGGAATGAACTACAACTTCATCCGTCCAGATTTGATAGTTGGGTCATGTCTACAGGTAATGAGTAATTCCTTTTTTCTAAAACATATTATCCTTTTCCAGAAGTGATCTTTGGACTTCTTCTTTGACTCCAACAAAATTGACAATTGACAGACTCCTGAGGATGTGGACAAGCTTCGCAGCATTGGAGTAAAAACTATTTTCTGTTTGCAACAAAATCCAGATCTCGAGTATCCATGAAATATGTCATGATTATTTATTTCATGTTGGATCAACCCATCTATTTCACCTTCAATCTATGACATTCTTTACAAGTCCTTAATTAGTGGTCTCCAGATATTTTGGGGTTGATATCGGTGCAATTCGTGAATATGCCAGCAAATGCAGTGATATTGAACACTTGCGTGCTGAAATAAGGTTAGTTCAATAGAAAAGAAAAAAGAAGTGCAGCAGTGCCTTGTTTTGTGATTGTAAACTCTCTCTCCCCCCCCCCCCCCCCCCCCCCCCCCCCTCTCTGTATCTCTATCTCCCTTTTCATTTGTATGTAAGGTTACCACTTCTTTGATGATACAATTAATGCAGTAGTTTATGCAATTGAGGAAGGCATGCTCTTCTTTCTGTTACTCTTTAGGTTTAAAAGAAAATAAATTAAAGGATAGGAAGTTATTTCGGTTGGCTAAAGCGAGGGAGAGGAAGGCTCGGGATCTAGACCAAGTGAGGTGCATCAAGGACGAGGATGGTAGAGTATTGATGGGGAGTCTCAGAGTAAGCAGAGGTGGCAGTCGTACTTTTGTGGTCTTCTTAACGAGGAGGGGGATCGGGATATAGAGCTAGGGGAGCTGGGGCATTCGAAGAGTTGTCGTGATCTTGGGTATTGCAGGGGCATTAGGGTGGAGGAGGTCGCGGGGCCATTGCGTAGGATGAGTAGGGGTAGAGCGACTAGGCCGGACGAAATTCCGGTTGAGTTCTGGAAATGTGTGGGTAGGACAGGACTGGAGTGGCTGACTGGGTTGTTCAATGTAATTTTCAAGACTAAGAGGATGCCGGAGGAGTGGAGGTGGAGTACAGTGGTGCCCTTGTATAAGAACAAAGGGGATATCCAGTGTTGTAACAACTATAGGGGTATCAAATTACTAAGCCATACCATGAAAGTCTGGGAGCGGGTGGTTGAGGCGAGGGTGAGGAAGACGACGTCTCTATCCGACAACCAGTTTGGTTTCATGCCGGGTCGCTCCACTACGGAAGCTATCCACCTTGTTAGGAGATTGGTGGAACAGTTCAGGGCTAAGAAGAAGGACCTGCACATGGTGTTTATTGACTTGGAGAAAGCGTATGACAAGGTCTCTAGGGGGGTGTTGTGGAGATGTCTGGAGGCAAAGGGCGTGCCGGAAGCTTACATCAGAGCGATCAAGAACATGTACGATGGAGCTAAGACTAACGTTAGGACGGTGGGAGGCGGCTCGGAGCATTTCCCGGTGTTTATGGGGCTCCATCAAGGATCTGCGCTTAGCTCGTTGTGATGGATGCACTGACACACCATATTCAAGGGGAGGTGCCATGGTGTATGTTATTTGCTGATGACATAGTTCTGATTGACGAGACGAGGGTCGGTGTTAACGAGGGGCTGGAGGTCTGGAGACAGACCTTTGAGTCTAAGGGTTTCAAATTAAGCAGGTCTAAGACAGAGTACCTGGAGTGCAAGTTTAGCGCCGAGTCGAGTGAAGTAGGTAGGGACGTGAAGCTTGGATCTCAGGTCATCCCCAAGAGGGACAGTTTTAAGTACCTTGGGTCGGTGATTCAGGGGGACGGAGAGATCGGCGAGGACGTCACTCATCGTATAGGGCGGGATGGATGAAATGGAAGCTTGCATCAGGAGTCTTGTGTGACAAGAAAGTGCCACCGAAACTCAAAGGTAAGTTTTATAGAGTTGTGGTTAGACCGGCCATGCTATATGGGGCAGACTGCTGGCCGGTTAAGAACTCTCATATTCAGGTAGCGGAGATGAGGAGGCTCAGGTGGATGTGCGGGCACACTAGGATAGATAGGATTAGGAATGAAGAAACTCGGGCGAAGGTGGGGGTGGCCCCGGTGGATGATAAGATGTGGGAAGCGAGGCTCAGATGGTTCGGGCACGTGCGGAGGAGAAGCCTTGATGCCCCGTGAGGAGGTGTGAGCGGCTGGCGGTGGTGGGTTCGAAAAGAGGGAGAGGGCGGCCTAAGAAGTATTGGGGAGAGGTGATTAGGCAGGACATGGCAAGACTGCGGATTACCGAGGACATGACCCTTGATAGGAAAGTCTGGAGGTGAAGCATCATGGTGGTAGGATAGGGGGTACTAGAGCTTTCCTTACTTCATTCCCGGTGTAAGGCGGGGTGGGATAGGGTTTACCATAGATGGCTTCGGATTTTATTGAGCCCCCGGACGGTAGTTTTTGGCTAATATCATTGCATGTCATTTATTTTATGATTTTCCTGCTTAGGTTACTATTTCTATGATTTCTGCTGGAGTTACTAATGAATTGTCTTTTCTTTTCTTTTCTTCTCTTGTTTCTATTTCCCTGCGCCGAGGGTCGATTGGAAACAACCTCTTTGCCCTATCGGGTTAGGGGTAAGGTCTGTGTACGCATTACCCTCCCCAGACACCACTTTGTGGGACTTTACTGGGTAGTTGTTGTTGTTGTTGCTAGAGTTGGTTTGAACATGAAATAACAGGTTATATGGAACCAAGGAAAATGGTATACACATATTTAAAGTACAAGAAAGTAAACATTTATTACCGGGCTTAGTTTTGCATTCATGTGCAAAATATTTGTTTTCCATGTAGCCCACAAATCAATTCTTTTTCTTCCTTCAATTGCAAGAAATGCAACTAATTTGGAATTTGATTCCGAGCAGCAGTATGCTTGTATAATAACAGCATACGTGCAGAGTACTAAAAGATGAGGTCATTTCCATTTCAAGAATATTTGCTAAATGTATTCTACCTTACTTGCTGATGTTAGAAAGAGGTTCTTCATTACATGGTCTGACATGTCTTAGCATTCTCATTCTAACCCCAAACTAAGGTGAAAACAGAAAGTCTTTTTTCCAAAAATTTGGGCAAGCATCTTGCTTTTGTGGCTTTATAAAATTTTATAATCTCTAGAATATGTGATGGCACAAGGCATTTCCAAAAGTTAATAACAAGATGCTAATCCCAAGTGTGCTGATGCTTGATGGAGCAGGGATTTTGATGCATTTGATTTGAGGTTGCGGCTTCCAGCTGTTGTAAGCAAACTGAGCAAGGCCGTGGATAGAAATGGGGGTGTGACGTACATACATTGCACCGCTGGACTTGGCAGAGCTCCTGCAGTTGCGGTAAGTGTTTATGAGTTTCTCTATGTCGCCTGACGGATGCAATGACATTAAAGTACTTATTGAGCATCGAAGTTTCCGCCTCTTGCTTGTGTTATTAGGATTGTTTCTCAACACTTTAATGATATAGAACACAGTATCATTGCTCTTGGAACACTGACCTTTTCCCAGTCAACCTTGAATTGATAAATGTAGATTTGGCTTCTGGGAAGATCTGAAATTGTGTTGTTAAATAGAAGAAGGTTGCTATCGCTATAGCATAATCCTTGGGTTTTTTCGTTTACTTGAGTTTGCTCTTTGCTTATCCATAAGCAGTGTTGTTGATGCACTAATATACGTTACTTGTGCTTAATGCAAGACCCTAAATATCAATAGTGACCCACATCCTCTTTGATATGAAATGATACAGTCACTTTCCTTTGTCTGAATAGTTGTGTTCCATACGTAAGTATCATCAGATTAGCAGTCTTTTCCTGTTGATGGTATCTGCTGCTCTCACCTCATCTCCCTGTCTCTTCCTCTCCAACATGCTGTCTCACCTGGATTGTGCCTGAATCACTCCCACCACTCTACCAAATTTAACACTCATTCCTTCCCTTGAGCATTGCAGCATTTCACATCAAGTCCCTGCAATAACAGAATCAATCTCCATGGTAAATAGTTTCTTTCTGCACTCCTCCCTCCTCTTGTCTCCAAATCCCAGTCCTAACACTTTATGTACCTATCTCTAATTTTCAGCCTCAATTCAGAAAATACCTGATCCATAATTTTGAATTTTAATATATCTGTGTTTTCTTTGATTTCAATTAGCAGTTCCTTTGCTTTGTGCCAGAAGTCCATTGTGATTGCTTTATTATACTGATCTGGTGATTATACATGAATTTTTCTAGTGTTTTTGCCACTTTCTGGTATTGGTAATGGACTAATATTGCAAGAGCCGTAGTAGTCAGTGGATCATTCTCTGGGTCCCTTCTGTGTGCATTGGTCCATCTTCTGCCTTCTTCTGAACCTCAAAGATGTCGGGTGAGTCGTCTTGGACAATGTCCTCTCTGGTGCTCACAGACTGCACACTGGTAGCAGTAACAATTAAGCAAGGGAAAGTGAAAAACAAGTAGGAGAAGAGACCATTCAATGGCTGGTCATACTCCAAATTAGACCTTTGGCCGACAGCGACTTCATGTGTCGAGCCGTCTGATCACCTAAAAAATTTTAAGCAGTTAGAGAGGACTCTTTATTTACTTAAGTATATCTTCAACACACCCCTCATGTGCTAATTAGATTCTCTTTCATGGGTCGAGAATGTGAAAACTTCTTCTAAATGAAGGAAGCGAGTGAGATTTGAACTTAGTACCTTTGCCCCCTTCGATTACGTGTTGATCTGTATGATCACCTCATCTAAAATTTTAACTTGTTAGAGAGTCACACTTCCTTACTTAGTTATGTCTTTGACGTGTTAGTTGTTTGCTCGGATCAGGAGAATATTATTTTTTGCATTAACTATTCTTATGTGGTGAGCCATGCATTTCATTTACAAGTTGAGTTGTGAGCACGTGATATGGCCTGAAGCTTTTGCGGCAAAAGCTCTTCCATAGTCATTTCAGCAGTCCTCCTTGTACGTCCTCCTTAATAAACTAGGACTTGCAAAAGATTCCTTAGGATTTCATCTTTGCTTACGACTCATAACAGTTCTTAACAGACATGTAAGTTTTTGGGTACTGAGGTTTGCTTGCAAACAAAATCATGTAGTGTTTTAAAGAAAACGTGATCTTTGATAAGAAATTGCAAACTATTTCAGATTTCTACAGATATGCACCTTCCTGGAACAGGAACTATGTTGTTTTATTTATCAAATTATCTTGTAATTTTTTATTTGAAAAAGTATCTTGTACCTGAAATGCAATCACGATTGGTTGGAAGTATTTTGTTTTATTCATTTAAGTTACGTTGTGATTGAACTTATGTTCTTTTTTGAACTTTGAATTGCAGTTAACATACATGTTCTGGGTTCAAGGCTATAAGCTTAGTGAAGCTTTCAATTTACTCATGGTAAGTTTTCCCTGTTATGTTGGTTATGCTGTTTCACTTTTTGAAAATATTATTATTGCTGGCTGGCTCGGCCCTTGAGGAAGAAGAGTTTCTAGGTTCCTGTAGCCACACTTTTGAAGCTGATATCATCTGTTGAAGATAAGAGTAATATCGTGTTTTATTGGTCTTTGCACTAAAAATCCTTATGGTGATGACCTGGGGAAAGGGTTTATGACCGTTTCTGTAGCCAAACTATTTGAAGTTGACTATATAACCTGTTGAAGATTGAGTAATACCGTGTTTTATTGTTTTTTGCAACGAAAATTTCCTCAGAATATTTTATGAACCATAACCACTTAAACTTGGCTGACTTTTCTTTCTATTTTTCCCTTTTGTATAGCTTAATCTTTCTTTTGTGTTTTTTTTTTCAACTCGAACTGGATTTTACATATCTTGACCAAGTCTTTTCCATCTTTTTGCAGAGCAAGCGCTCCTGCTTTCCAAAACTAGATGCCATCAAAAGTGCCACAGCTGACATTGTGAGTTCTCTTGGTATTTTAACAATTTAGCATTCCCATAGTGTAGGCAGCCTTTGCTTGCAGCCTTTAACAATTTAGCATTAGTGGCTTTTAGTGTAATATATATTGCATTTTATCACTTAATGAATTGAATTGGAAATTTGAATCATTAGTTAGGATCAATAATACTACTTATATCTGACAACAATATTTTTTTCTTTGGTGAAAGGTTAGTCCAGCTCTAACATGTAGAAAGAAATTATTTTTTTATAATACTTGTTGCATAATGTACCGTTAGTTTCATATATTTAGTTACAATCTTTTACAACACCATGGACACTTTTCATTTTTTTAGCTAGATATGTCTTCTGCAAACACTGTCGTTCCCCAGCTACCTTTACATCTATTTTTCATTTCACATTCTGCTTTCCAATTATGAGAGGTGGTTGTTCTCGTGTATGCTTTTCTATTCCTGACTAAGTATCTTCCTTTCTAAAGCTTACAGGCCTTAAAAAGAAGCCTGCCACGTTGACATGGTCTGGTGATGATTGTAGTACAGTAGAAATATCTGGACTTGATATTGGCTGGGGTCAGGTAATAGTCAAGCCTGACTAATGGTACAAGTTATTGTCTTCAGAATGTATGAAGTTTTTTTTAGCTGACCAGAAAATATTGAAGTTCCTCTTTGTCAAATTTCAACTGTAAATTGCCCATAACCTGATAAATAAACTTCAGTTGAGACAGTAGGATACACTGCAGCAGTTCTATAATGAAGCTAATAATTCTGAAAACTAACAAAAAATATAAATTGTAAGATGAGTGTCACCATTTTTTTTTTTAAAATTGTCCCAATAATGTTGTCTTCTAATATTAACAAAGATCACTCACTGGTTACACGTCGAATTATTATATAACAATAACATTCCTTCTCCTCAATTTAGTAATAGCTCTTACTAAACATTTTTAAGAATAACGGATTTCCATTATTGTTGCGTTCCATTGCCTTTTACATGTTTCTAAAGAAGGTTCATGAAATATTCTTTTCATTTGATGCAACTTTGTCATGCTTCATATACTTAGAGCTAATTTGTGAACTCTTATTATAATATATCCAGAGAATGCCCTTGGAATTTGATGAGGAACGAGGTTTGTGGACTCTCCAGAGGAATTTGCCTGTAAGTATGTTGTTTAGGCTTGAAGTGTTTCTTCCTTTCTTATAATGATGGAAATAGAATTATAAGAAACATTTCATATATTCACACCGCAACCTACTGAATTTTTAAACTTCAAACGTGCCATATACCTCATGGTTCATCGTGTTAGAATGCTGGCATTAACAAATGTTTTGTAAAGGTTGTCAATCCTAATTTCTCTCCATTAACAGGAAGGACACTATGAATACAAGTACATTGTTGATGGTGTATGGACATGCAATGAGTTTGAGCCCGTCACTTCTCCCAACAAAGATGGACATATCAACAACTATGTAAAGGTAAGGAACGTATTTCGTTTGGTTTTAGAGAAAGAGGCGCCATGTTCTATCATTTCTTCCTACTTATGCCTTTGTTATTTTGGACTTCTCGTTTCATTAGTCGGTGTGTTACTATATTATTCTCGTGTCAAAATGTCTTTATCCGAGGCACAAGATATAAACACTGACTAGAGTAGAAACCAGATATTCGAAACTAGATAGATAGTATTATCCATACATTTCACTGGACATCTCATTATACATACATATGCTGCTGCAGTTGTGTTTAGCCTTCTCTATAGTTGTAACTGCTCAAAAAGTCAGTGTCTATTTTTACTCCAACCTTTCAATAGAGCTGCTATCCTTTGGCTTCACCGTTATTGTCTGTTGCGAGTTGCGACTAATCAATGTTCAACTTGATTGTGCCAGCAGGTTCTTGACGACAATCCAGACAGCATCAGTGCAACAGTTCGTACTAGACTCACTAGCGATGACCCTGATCTTACTTCAGACGAAAGGCTAATAATTAAGGAATTTCTTGAAGCTTATCCAGACGATGAATGAAGTAGATGCCACTGCATATACTTACTAATACGCATTATAATTGTAAGCAAGCCAATAATTTGTTACTATATAGTTCATGCAATGTAAGATATAGCGGTTTGTAGTATGACCACAGGAGTTGTATGATACGTTTACAGGAATAAACATTAGTTATAAGTTATAGTGAAATAACTTACTCCACTGCTTCTCTTCCTCTTTGTCATCTGTCTCTTCATTTCAGAAGCTGTGATGTGCAATGGCAGTCAACTTAAGCACAATAGTATATTATCTTTCTTATTATCCATTTACTAAATCTCAAATAAAAGTTCAAAATGTGGAGCAACAAACTTTTGATGTGGTGAAATTCCTAAAAAATAAAAATAAAAATAAAGAGGATGAGTCTGTAACAACAAATTTTCGCGTCGAGAAAAATAAATAATCAAGATCGGAAAATTGCGTGACAAATGTAGTATTTGATTTCAATAAATGAAAGTGTTACAATCTCTATGGTATGCCTCTGATTCTTCAAGAATGTATACTATCTTGATGAACTTGATTTTGATTTGATTCAAGGGCTTGTAAAGCTTAATCTTGAATCTCCTTCTTGAATTTGGATTTGGATTTGATCACGAACAAGTAACTTGATCTCGAACGCCTATTTGCCTTCCTTCTTGATCTTGACTTGAACCGGAACTTGTAGCTTGTAGAGAAATGTGTTTGATCCACGAGCTCTCCGCTTGCTTCTTGTTATAACTTCTGGTGTCTTCTAGCTTTATGAAGACCTCTATTTATAGTTGTAAGGAGTGGTGTGGCTTTGCGATTTGATTGGTCCGTTTGAACTAACCAATACCATCTAGACACTTGGCATGATTTAATTGACTCATTTATTTGTCTTGGATTGCCACGTCACTTGACACATAGCATGATTTCATTGGCTCATTTATTTGTCTTGGATTGTCACGTCACTTGGCATGTGTCTTGATTTTATTGGCCCGTTCTTTTGACTTGGATTGCCTCATTACTTGACATGTTGCATGAGTCTGGGCTTTAAGACGAGCTAATAGCCATTTGGACCTTGGGCTAATAAAGTGGGCTTATCATTTAATTTGTAGTCTGATTAAATGGACTAGCCCAACATATGTATAAATTGACCCAATTTTTTGCCACAATACTTGTTTGGACTAATGTCTTGAATTTTATATGGTCCAAATTATTTTATGGATTTAAATTCAATAAAATTTAAATGCTTACAGAGTCATTAGAAGGCCTTGCTTAATTTTTCATGTTCTTATTTTTTCCGCTTCTCACCTGATGTTCAGTATCCGTATTGGAACCCCACTAAATCAAGATTTACGCTCTTTAACAAAGACGACTCGATATCCAAAGAGGAATCCGAAATCTCTGATTAAGAATAAATAAATACTTACCACTCCGTCACAATCTGGACCATGTTCTAATTTCATTCCATACTTTTTGGTATTCCACACGTTAAATCTTGAATGAAGTAAATATTTGCAAATAAAAGCTAGTATAAAACTGAAATAAAGTACCCGAGGGAAAAAAAGGATAGATAGTTATTGAGATCCTAAAAAGGGTTAAAAGCTTTAAATTCCTTCATGTGACATGAATTTATAATTACATTGAAGTTAGTAAAGTACTTTGAATAATTAATGCATAATCCAAGTGTCAAATAGTAATAAGCAGAGGATGATTTTCTTTTAAAGGACACATGAGACTCTAAGAGAAAGCATAATCTACAATGTGTCGGTGTGAAACAGTCACAATCCAACACTAATCTAACTTTTTATATTCCAAATCACATGTTTAAGCATTAAGGCTCAGGGTCATTTTTTGTTGATCTGTATTTATTTTTGTGTGAAATATGTATTTTTAGCCATTCCCAAAAATAATAGCGACAAAATGTATTTTTTATATATATGCGTATTGTATACATATAATATATATATTTTATATTCCGTTCCAGTTTATGTGAACTTATTTATTTTTTTTGTCCGCTCCAAAACGAATGACCATTTCTCAATTTGGGAACAATTTAGCTTACAATTCTATTTTTAATGAGAAACTTTTATAATCACGCAAATACTATGTGCCCATTTTTGACTTGTTAAGGACCACAAATTCAAAAAGTCTTATTTTTTTTAAATATTGTGCCCAATCAAATAGGTTCACATAACTTGGTAAAAATAGCACGAGCTAGCCAGTTTTCGGACTGGTCATTGAATAATAGCCAGCATTTGCAAAGTTATTGAATAGTAGCCACTATTTTGCTGCAACACAGAAAGTTCCAGTATAATATACTAGAGATCAGTGCACCTGTGTATGACTTTCCAACATATGATGATGGACCGGTATATTATACTGGAACTCCAATATAATATACTAGAGTTCCAGTATAATACTCCATCCGTTCCAATTTATGTAAACCTGTTTGACTATGCGTGAAGTTTAAATGTTTAATGAAGACTTTTGGAATATGTGGTCCTAAACAGTCAAAAAAGGAGTTCAGAGAATTTATGTGGTTATAAAAAACTTCTCATTAATGGTGGAATTGTAAGTTTAAGGTAAATTATTTCCAAATTTAGAAATGGGTTATTCATTTTGGAACGCTCCAAAAAGAAAATAGGTTCACATAAACTGGAACAGAAGGAGTATATTGGTGTTCCAGTATATTATGCTGGAGTATTTTTTGGATTTTGAACAATGTTTTCGTTCAGATTTATCTTTACATGAAAAATGACTAAATTTCGATTACTTTTGAAACTATGGCTATTTTGATGATCATTTCTAAATCTGGTTATTTTTTAGTGTCTCCCCATAAATTGGAATGTAGGGAGTAGTTTTTTGACTAGCAAATGCAATTAGTTTCGGCTGTCCAATCAATATTGTATTTTACTCTATTTTTTCCCCTTGTGATTCATTAAGGCAATCTTTTGAGAGGATTGAAAAACAAATAAAAGTACCTCTTTGTGTATTTTTAAAGAAATTTATTTTGTATACCTAAAATTGAAAATACCCCAAAATATTCGGCAATCTAATAAACTGAATCACGAAAATTGTCAATAATATTATGAAATTCACAACATTTTTCCATGTTATAATTTGAATGGTGTTTTCTTTCAATTATTAATGGCAAAAGTGCTTTCTTTTTCACATAAAATGTGCCAAAAACAGAACGTAAATTGTATTCACGTTTTTTAACAAACTATTTTCATGATATGGAAATGTCAAATGAGAGGTCCATCGCTACTAAAATAACACAAAAAAATTAACTTCAATTGGAACCCAATAATTGTACTAAAATAAGCAATTTAGCAATAATTACTCCTTTCATCCTAATTTACATCTGTACTAGAAAAGATTAATGATCATTTTCTCTTTATAGATTTTTATTCTTTATTTTTCCGTAAATGGTAATTCTATAACTTTTCAGTTACCCATTTAATAATTCTGACCATAATTGCCCGCCGGCAAAGCGCGTAGAGCCCACAGATCATCTCATCACGTTGTTTGTTCCATTCAAACAAAAGAAGAAACTAAAATAAATAGAAAATAAATTATATGTTTAAAAAACATAGAAAAATAAACAAAATATAGCAGAAATTAGTCAATTACATTTGATCCATTTTTAATTGTCGTGTCTTTCTTTTATATCCCCTTACAAAATAATTAATAAGAAAAACTTCTTTATTATAGTTATTTATATCTTTAATCATTCAATAATGCTAAGGCAATATGGGAAAAAGAAAATAAATTATACCTGAATTTCTAAAATGAGACCTATTTTGGGCCAGATATATCTAATATGGAGAGGAGAAACTAAAAAAATTGCACTAGAAACAGAAATAAACTAAAAATTTCCAATAAATCTGTTTTATTTTGGAGTTTTTATTAAATTTAATAGTTAAAAGTTCTCACTTTTAACAAAGGAGACCTTTTTTTTGTCATTTTCTCAGCAAATCACAGTCAGATACAGAAAAACGAGTGAAGAAGCTGTGTAAGCAAAACGAAAAACAGAATTCTAACATTTCACACTTGGCCATTTATCCGATTCAAATCACTCACTCTTTTCAATGCCAAATTCCAAATACAACTCACTGAATCAAATTCTCGCCGATTAATTAACAATGACAATGGGCCGTAGCTCGGCGAGTTCCGGCGACGACAATAATAACGATGACAATGCTATCAACTCCGGCGGTGGATTTCACTCGATCCGTGACCGTTTTCGCTTCAAGAGAAATTCACATAAACCGGCGCCTCCGATGCCTTCGCCGACGTTATCTCCGGATCGGCAGTGGAAAACAGCGGCACGATCTCATCATCATCATACCCATCACTATAACCGATCTTACACTAGGAAGCTGATTTTTTATTGTTTTAGAGAGAGATCGTGGTTATATTTGTGCATATTTTTGGTTATTTTTGTGTTTGCGTTAGCGTCTATGGTGTTACAGAGTTCAATCATGTCGGTGTTAAAGCAAGGGAATGAGAGAGCTCGTTGGCGGTGGTCCGTTAGGGATGATTTGAAGTTAGGGAGTTCATTGGAGTTTGTTCAACAGCGGAACTTTCAGCTTCGTAATGGCTTGGACTTGCTCAGGAATCAGCCTAGAATTGGTGTTCGGCCTCCTCGGATTGCGCTAGTAAGGAACTCTATATTGCCTTGTGTTTATGTTTAAGTATGCGAATTGCTTTATTAGTTATTTTGGAATTACTGTGGAAGAACCTCAGGGAGCTACAGCGATAGCTTAGAGATGTGGAAGAAAGCAAGTTAAAATTTAATCAGATAATGAATTTGTAGTAAAATTCCAATTGAACATTTAGGAAGTCAGTGCAGAAGTTGATACTTACATGATCATGCTCAATTGTTGGTTAGAATTAGAGCTCTTCTTTGATACAACATTTTTATGACTCAGAAGAACTCCAGCTGCTCATGAACACTCTGTTAGAACACTGATTGAAATTGCTCTCTTCTAATTCCTCCACCGAACTGTAGTACAGAAGGAATGGAACAGCTATGACGAGGTCCGTCGCCAAGCCCACCTCTCTCTCTTTTTCTCTCGTCGTAAATCTTTGGTATCCCTATCATTGTCCATGTGGGCTGACTCCGTTAGGAAAGAGGCCCCTACTGATATTGACTGGTCTGTTGATAGGCTATAAGTTGGCTGTTTGCTATTTCTATATAAGGCCTACTTGGTGCGAGAACTCTGATGTCAATCTATCTAATAGTATAAAGCTTACAACAACATAGCAAGAGACTGAAACTTATTTTTTAGTATAGGCTAAGTGCTTACATAAACATATGGTGATGCAACCACCTTAGTCAGTGATTACTAAGCTAGCGTTAAGAGTGTGGTCTAGTGGTCAATAAAGTGGGAGAAGAACTATAACATCTCAGGTTCAAATCCTAGTAGAGCCAAAAAATCGTGATTTCTTTCCATTTGCCTAAGCTTTGGTTAGGCAGAGCAACTTTGTCCCTGTGCTGGTGGGAGGCAGCATGTAACATGGAATAGTTGAGGTGAGCGCAAGCTAGTCCCGACATCAACGTCATAAATAAATAAAAAAAGAACTTCCGCTGCTCATTGTATTTCCAAAAGAGAGTAACTAAGGGGAGTAACTGAATGATAGAGCTTGGACAATTTTATATGAACCTGATATTTTATGGATATGTTTTTCCATGTCAATGTGAGAGCAATTGGATGATACGGATTTAAAATTTCAATTTAAAATATGTTTTGCAAATCAGTTTGCTTCATGAATACGAAATGCTTTATTTTGGTAAGTAAGTATGAATGCTATCACATTCATGTTTACTTACAAAAAATGCATTTGGAGTTATTCCTCTGACTTGAAACCTCTAGTCGCACAAATGTAATGGATGGAAAACCAAAATAAAATAAAATGGTGTCATGCACATCAAATCAATGATTTAATTGCCAATTAGCATTACTTGTAGATTGTATTTATTTTTTCTTTTTGGTTGAACCTGTAAGATCTAGATGCATGGAACTGCAGTTTGTACTAGAGATTTAGAGATCTGGCGATGATGGCTGATGATTCAAACTTAAGAAATTCATACCGTCGCGTGAATTGTGATAGTGGCACCATCTCTTTACTAGCCTGGAACTATAATTTTAGTGTTTGCTTGAATTTGGGGGATATGCCATCACTTTTTATTTATCGAGGAAGATGAGTGAAATAAAATATGAGCAGAACATTTTGACATGTTTAAGAATATATAAGATCCCCTCTTGCTCAACATTTACGACCTGTGATCTTACCTGGTTTCTGCAGTTATTCAATCTTAGCAGATGTGAGTGAATTTATTTTACATGGATTGTGCCTTTCCAGTTGCTAATTTTAAAATGCATAGAGAAAAGACTGTGGGTTGATAATCCCTTCTCAAAAAAAAAAAAAGGTTGAGAATCAAGCCTCTACTTTTGATTTGGTTTCAATCATATTATATTATATTATCCGTATTGCTTCCTATATCGAGATGCACTTTGCATTGGTCTCTCTAGCTTTCGCCAATTTAACCATGCTTCAATTTGATTGTGTAAGGTCTTAGGAAATATGAAGAAGGACCCACTGTCGTTGATGCTGTATACTGTGGTGAAGAACTTACGGGGACTAGGTTATATGATTAAGGTAATTTCTGGAAACTTTAAATTATAATATCTGTTTGCTGTATCCTATATATGTACTATCTATAGAGATAAAAACTTTAAGCATCTACATTGCAACTATTCTATATTTCAGATGGTATTTCAGCTAAAAAGAGTGTTTTTACCTGAAAATTTTATTGAGATTCATATATATGACCAACTTTTATTTACGATTTGAGTGAAAATTTGGCTGTGAAGTAATTGGGCTGAGAACTGGGTTAGCGTGCCCCATTGAGATTAATACACTTAAAGTTCGGGGAAATAGAAGTAGGTTCTTCTCTTGGAGCTGGGAGGGGACTGATCTAGCATATTTGTGGAATTAGGTTTTAAATGGAACCATACTATCATTTGTTCTCCCCATTTACTCTACAGTTTCTAATTTGAGTTATAGTCATTCTTATTTCTTATGGTTACTTTTCTTTCCCCCATCTGTATCTTTTAAATGAAAATTGCATCACATATCTAATTATGGACATTTTAATATGTCTATATAAGACATTTGTTCTATCTTAAAACTTGGGATTAAGTAAGATGGACGCGAAATATGGTGTCCAGATCTAAGTTGTGAAGCACCTTGTTTGATAGTGGTGCATAATGATTATGCGCAAGCATATATCCCACTTAAACCTCTTCTTTGCAGATATATGCTGTGGAGGATGGCATTGCAAGGTCCATATGGGAAGAAATAGGAGGGCAAGTGTCAATTTTAACCGCTGAAAGATATGATCTTAGTGACTGGTCAATGTAAGCATGCTTTGCCATCTTGGATCCTCATGACAGTCCATTTCCGTAACTTTCTATCGCTACTCTTAATTAGCTTGGTATATATTAGTTTCTACATTTTCATTTGTGCAGTTTTGATGGTGTTATTGCCGATTCACTTGAAGATAAAAATGCTATATCAAGGTATGGCTAGCCTCTTAGATGAAGCTTACTTTTCATTACTCTAGCAGATTATTCTCTAATCATGCATATTTCAATTGAGAAGTGGTTATTTTAAGTGACTTGATATGTCCAACTTCTCAAAAAAGCGAGCTGATATGTCCAATTATTAAAACTAAAAATGGTCAGATATTCAGAACTGGAATTACCTAGAGTTGGACTTGGAGCTTGGAAATTTGAAGACTTGCTGTGTTCTGGATAACTTTTATTCAAAGTTTATCTGCAAAATAAAAGGAACTTTTTGAAATAGAAGGTCAAACCCACAATTCAGTTTGTTATAGGTAAATAGTGCTCACATGTAGATAAGGTTGTTGGTGTCATAGGATAGTCATGAGAAGTGTAACCTGGTAGGTTAGATTACTGGTGATTAATAATATTGTTTTAATTGCCAAAAAAAATAGTGCCAACATGATATTCACTTCTGAATCTGATGTTATTGCGGAAATTTTAGCTATTTTAATGTGACATGTACGAGCAATGAGTGCTCTTTACAGTATCCTTGTCCTCTATTCTGAAGTTTGTTCTCTTGCAAGAGTTTTAAGCATTACTAGTGCATATGCTGACTTGTACAACCTAAAAGAAAATATGCTTGAACCTAGTGTCACAATAACATTTGAAGGAAGAACACTTCTATACGATGTTAGAATAAATCAATCCTAATGGTCAAGCAGACTAAATTATTATCAGGCGATGTCAGCACTAGTATGTTCAATTTTTAACGCTACATCCTTGATATACTCCAAATGATGCATACGAAGTACCATAGCCATGTCACTCCTGCCTGACATGGGTATGTCTAGGCAATACAGGGAGACCACATAGCAAATATGATTCTAGATCTTGAACTTAGAAAATTATTTGCATTCTCTCTATTTTGTTTGAGATATATGGTTTGTGAGTTCTATATTTATGCAGCCTTATGCAGGAGCCTTTTTGCTCTGTCCCCCTCGTATGGATAATTCAACAAGATACTCTAGCAAGTCGCCTTCGTCTTTATGAAAACAGGGGCTGGGAACGTCTTATATCTCATTGGAAAGATGCTTTTCGCAGGGCTGATGTTATTGTATTTCCAGATTACTCTTTGCCGGTATATATAATATTCTTCTCTGTTTTTTGTTCCGAGTTCTTTTTTCTTTTCAGAATTCTTAGTGCTCATCAAGTTTTTCATGTACTCAACTGTCGCATTTCTCCTGTTCTAGATGTTATATAGTGGGCTCGACTCTGGAAACTTCTTTGTGATACCTGGATCACCAAAAGACAGTTGGGCTGCTGACAGTTATAATAGGAGACATTCAAAATCTCAGTTAAGGGAGGAATATGGTTTTGACAAAGATGATCTCTTGGTTTTGGTGGTTGGAAGTTCCATCCTCTACAATGAGCTGTCTTGGGATTATGCTTTGTCTATTCATGATATAGAACCTTTGCTACTCAAGTTTGCTGGAACTAGCGATGTTGAAGAGAGACTGAAGTTCGTTTTCGTGTCAGGAAATTCCAGTGATGGGTATAATGAGGCATTGCAGGTAAAAGTCTTGAATGCTGTGTTAGTAATTCTTAGTTTCTGCCTCCTGTTTCACTCTTTATTCTATCCTTGTAATTGACGTCTTACCTTCGCCTTTCTCTGCTTCACTATTGTTTCATTTCGTTGTTAAAAACGTTTTGTTGTTTGAACTGTAAAAAGGATAACGCTTCTTAGGTATACGTTAGCATAACAACTGAAACTCATTTAGCTGAGGAATTCTAAATCATTTTCTCTTGAGTGTATACTTTTAAGGGCTTTGTTCTTTTAGGTACCTACCTGAAATTTTCATCCTTCTTTTCATCTATAAGATGTCTTCTCCATTTTTCGATGTCTTCATTTCTTGCAAGTGCTTTACTGTGTTATTTGTTTGATTGAGATGAAAGTTCTAGTGACATTGAGTGATGCTTCACTTCACAACATTTTGTGGTAGCAGTAATGTGTGGTTTACTGACTATTATCTTATGCCATAAAATAAAAACAACTATATGTCTCAAAATTTGTAGGATATTGCTACTCGTCTGGGACTTCGTGAGGGATCTCTTTCACACCATGACATGAAGGGTGATGTTAATGGTATTATACTGATTGCTGACATTGTCCTCTATTCTTCCTCTCAATACGAACAAGAATTTCCTCCGATCCTGATACGAGCTATGTCATTTGGGATACCAATTGTTGCACCGGACCACCCTGTCATTAAGAAATATGTAAGTCGATTAATCTTATTATTGACAACCTTTGTAAGTCGATTAATACTTTGCTTCTTATTTTGTCTTTTCCTGAAGAACTTTCTGTATCCAGGTTGTTGATGAAGTTCATGGAATCATCTTCTCTAAACACAAGTCCAATGCATTGGTGCAAGATTTCTCAGTACTTATATCTAATGGAAAACTCACGAGATTCGCTCACACTATTGCATCTTCTGGAAGGCTGCTTTCCAAGAACATGCTTGCAGTTGAATGCATTACAGGGTATGCAAAGCTGCTGGAGAATGTCATAAATTTCCCATCTGATGTCATACTTCCAGGAGACACTTCTCAGCTTAAGCAGGGCTCATGGGAGTGGGGTTATTTTCAAAAGGATGTAGAGAAGAGTAATGACATAGAAGATCTTCAAGTAAAGGATGTGGATCCAATAAATTCCAGTGTTGTTTATGATCTTGAAGCAGACATGACAGGTTTTGTTCCTTTGATGAATGTCTCTGGAGATGATTCAGAGGCTTTAGAGGACTTTCCAAGTGAGTTGGATTGGGACATCTTGAATGAAATGGAGCGTTCTGAGGAAGTAAATAGACTGGAGATGGAGGAGGTATGATAATACTTTCTACTGACAAGTAGTCTTCCCCGGTCCATTCCACTCTACCATAACCAAAAAAAAAAAAAAAAGGAAAAGGAAAAAAAATAGAAAAGGCAGATCTTTACTTGTCTATGTTTTTATTTTTCTTGAATTCCCTTTGATGCAAGATCTGTTGAGCATATTTTTTCAATATGTAGATTGAGGAAAGAATGGAAAAGGACATTGGTGATTGGGATGAAATATATCGTAATGCTCGAAAAGCTGAAAAGCTTCGTTTTGAAACTAATGAGAGGGATGAAGGAGAGCTGGAAAGGACTGGGCAACCAGTATGCATTTATGAGGTTTATGATGGAGCTGGAGCATGGCCATTTTTGCATCATGGCTCTTTGTACCGTGGATTGAGCCTAGTGAGTTCCTGTTGCTTATTCTCTGTATTTCAGTTTCTTACGGTTTCCTTTCTTTTTTATTGGTCTCTTTGTACAGAAAAAATAAGTGAATTTTTTAAGAACACAATGATATATGTTATTCATATTGGCTAATGCAGATTAAGTACATTCCCTTAGCTTTTATTTACTTCATTATGTTACATCTTTAGTTTCTTTGGTTCTAACTATGGGATATTCTCTTAGTCAACTAAAGCACGGAGGTTGAGGTCAGATGATGTTGATGCAGTTGGCCGGCTTACCCTTTTGAATGAGACCTACTACCGGAATATCCTCTGTGAGATGGGTGGCATGTTTTCAATTGCAAACCATTTAGATAATATTCATAAGCGACCCTGGATTGGATTTCAGTCATGGCGAGCTACTGGGAGAAAAGTATGTTATTAGTTCTTGATGAATCTTTGATGTGTGAACGTGTTGTTGTAATGTTAAACTTGGCATTGTCATATTCACAATACATTCTTCTATGTACTCTTTTCTTGTTAACAAGTTTCATATTGGCTTCTGTACTGATGTATCAGGTTTCCTTATCTAAAAATGCTGAGCTGGCCCTAGAAGAAACAATTCAGGCAAAGGCTAAAGGTGATGTAATATACTATTGGGCACATTTGGATGTGGATGGTGGATTTACAGGAAACAATGATGCCCTTACTTTCTGGTCAATGTGCGATATTTTGAATGGAGGCAACTGCAGGTATTACGTCGTGTACAGTGGAATTTGAACAGACTGATTTATTTCAACATTACTCATTTCTGCTAGCACTTTCTCCTTCCCTTGTTGGTGGATAGATATCTTGTATTTTGAACAATCTAGATCTCTGTTACAGAAAGTTGAATGAATGACCCATTTATTTAGTTTCATCTAATATCAAATACTATACTCCCTCCGGTTCACAATAAGTGATCAATTTGCTTTTAGCACGCCCATTAAGAAAATACTAAATTCTATACAAAAATACCTACTATGACTAAACTATCCCTAATTAAACTTTTAATGTGAGGAGTGAGAAAACTTCTTAGGGATATGTACATAGGGGTTATTTTGTAAAAACAAATTGAATTCTTTCTTGATTACATAACTGGACCCTTATTTTGAACCAAAATGAAAAAGGAAACTGGTCACTTATTGTGAACCGGAGGGAGTAATAGATTTCATGTTCTGAAGTCCAAGAAGCTGGAAATTGGAGATTTCAGAAATTCATGTCCTAGAACGTACTATGTTAAAAGAAGAGAGTTAAACAGGAAACTGGAAATTTTGCACCGTGCACTTCTGAATAAATATCTTCACCTTATGTGCAGAGGACGGGTCACGGGTGTGCTTTTTCTTTTAATGGAGATTGTCCTTTCAAAGTTATCCCAGCTAACTCTCATTCTTTAACATTCTTTTAGAACTGCTTTCCAAGACACATTTCGTAGAATGTATGGCTTACCGTCACATATAGAAGCTCTCCCACCAATGCCAGAAGATGGAGGGAGATGGTCAGCAGTACATAGCTGGGTTATGCCAACCTCTTCTTTTCTGGAGTTCGTTATGTTTTCCAGGTAATCTAAGGCAACAAACATACTTATGCAGTGGGGTTGCATTACTTGCACAAATTTTTATACTCGAGTTCAAAACATGAATTGTATATTTGACTAAAATGGTTTGAATTCCAGGATGTTTGTCGATGCTCTGGATGGTTTGCACGTGAATTCAAACAATAGGACTCATTGTATACTGGCAATCTCGACATTTGAGGTAAGCCTATAGACATAAGTTGCATTAGTATAAGTTTACTTTTGGTACAAAGTAATTCAAGTTAGAAGGATGAGTTCTTATGTTGATTCTTTCCGGTCCCACCAGAAGCAGCACTGTTACTGTCGGGTATTGGAACTGTTGGTAAATGTCTGGGCCTATCACAGTGCACGGCAGATGGTTTACATTAATCCTCACTCAGGCGTGCTGGAAGAGCAGCACCCCATTGAGCAGCGCAAAGGATATATGTGGGCAAAGTACTTCAACATAACATTGTTGAAGAGTATGGATGAAGACTTGGCAGAAGCTGCTGATGACAATGTCCATCCATATGAAACATGGTTGTGGCCTTTAACGGGAGAGGTATATTGGCAGGGGATATATGAAAGGGAGAGAGAAGAGAGATACAGGCAAAAAATGGACAAGAAGAGAAAGACAAGAGAGAAACTACTAGAAAGAATGAAACACGGATATAAACAAAAGACACTGGGAGGATAACACATCTTGGCTAGAAGAGCTTTTTGACACCATTTGTGAATCACATGGCTCCTAACACGGCAACCAAGCTCATTTTTGCTCTGGGCTTGTGGATGAAAGAGAACGACGCCAACACAGGAGTGGTTATAATTCTTTCTAACTGCATCAACATACGGACACTGACATAGACTGACCTAACTACATATATTCATATGGATGGAGAGCGAGTTAGGCTTAGCAAGAGCGAGTACATTATCTGTGGCTCGCAAGCAGTTTTGCAAGCTTTTGTAACGAATATCTTATGCAGCTTGTTACAAGTCTCTGATTCCAAGAGGCGCATTCTCTAGTGGAGATTTCATTTCTGCAATATTCGAAACGCACAGAGCATCTACAGAAATTGTATTCTTTCGACAGTGTATATACATTTTTATGCAATAAAGCAAATGCAAATTCCTATTACTATGCTCGGGAAGAATTTCTCTCAACAGTTTCTCAAGGGTTCTCTGAATCATTTGGCTCATGAGTTTGGGAGACGGTTCCTGCCACAACGGTGTTTGTTTTTTTTGTTTTTTTCATTCATATTCTTTTTAAGATATGATAATTTCGTGAAATGTTTTCCGATAGATGAAGAGTGAAATATAGAAGATAACATGTAAAATTGTATATTTCTAACGTACGGAAAGGAAGTTAAAATGTTGAATTGCACATTTTCAAGCAATTTATATTTGCTATTATAAAAATAGAATTTTCACATAAACTCTTGACGGAATCCCACACATACAAACTTTGCAAATATCAAGTGCTATCAAAGACTTCAATATTACAACAATAACAATGACTGCGAGTGTGTACTATATGTGGCAAGAAAGAAACCAAAGAATTTTTCAGAGGAAATAGATAAAAGTGTTGAAGTAATTAGCAAGCTGATAGTCCAGGATATACGCTGAAGATGAAATTGCAACAATAAGATTGTTGGACAGTTGAGGAATTTGAACTTTATCCTTAATTGATATAGTTTGAACATATGTAACAAGGGGAGGTTGGTGATTACCTTTTGTTTTACTTATATTTTTCCTTGGTATATAAAAGCTTTTAATTACCAAAAAAAAGATGCATCCCTTCCCTAGTTGAGGTTGCTGTACTTGATTTAACATGTCACTCGTTACACAAGGCTTTTCAAACCTTTATAAAGTACCAATGTGGGAAAAACAAATATTTTTATCTTGTCTAATACTCCTTACGTTTCACGTTATGTGACACATTTCAAATTACGATGGTTATATTGATTAATTTCGATATAAATTTAGACATACATTTTTTTAAAACTTTTACATATTTCAAACTAAATAAAAAGAATATAAGTCACAATAGTTAATAATTTAAAAAGTATTTTATGAAAAATATGATAACAAATAATCTTATTTAACTCATCAAATAATAATAGTGTCACATAAAACGGAAGAAAGAGAGTATTAACAAACTATTACACCACTTTCCCTTACTAAAATAAACTGTATGAAAAATATGAAGATAGAAGATGTGTTTGAAAAATGTTTTAAGTTAGGAATTCGATTATTCAATTGACTTTCCAATAATAAAAAAGAAAATAATTCAAGTGACTTTTGTTTTTAATTCTATTTCCACCCTCATGTTACAAAAGCTCAATAAAAAATAATTCAAAATAAATAATTAACCCGCCTTGTCGCTGGACCAATAGAAAATGGGAATGTTTGGACTCAACACAGCAGTCTCTCACTCCTCTTCACTGAGTAGGGTTTATCACTCTCTAACCCCTCGCTTCTTTCTTCCTTCATAGAAAAAAACCCAGGTAAATTTTGCTCTACAATTTTTTTTTGGCTGATATAATTTTAAACTGCGTAGTTAAGCAATTTTAGCTTTAAAATTGTGGAAAATCTGAATGTGGAAATGGGGTTATAGTACTTTTTTTTCTCTTTTTTCTTTTTGGTCATTTTGATTAGTTTCATGGGTATTAGAGCTCAAAAGATACAGGAATAGGAGAATAAAAGAAAGATTTCTTGGTGGGGTTTTAGCTTCTTAATTTTTTGATAATCTTGGTAGTTCAATTTTGAATTTCACTTCCTTCTCAAAAAAATAATAATTTGTTTTTCACTTCCAATTTCTCATATTGTATTTGGGGTTTCATTTAACTGTACTTATTGACAGTGTTTTTGTACTTATGTGTTGCTGGAGATGGATGATGAAAAACCTGAATTTACAGATGGAAAGAATGTTCTGAATTTTTTTTTTCTTTTCTATTTTGTGCTTTTAAACACTACTTATTAGGCGTTTGGACATGATTTAGTTGAGATCTGAAAAAAGTAGTATTTCAAGCTGAAATTGAAAAATGGTATTTGTAAGTTTAGTGTTTCTGAGTAGTCCTTTAGATTCTAAGGGGTCATTTGGTAGGGTGCATGAGAATAGTGCGGAATAAGGTGTATTGGTAATGCATGGATTAGTAATGTGACAGTGTTTTTGTACTTATGTGTTGCTGGAGATGGATGATGAAAAACCTGAATTTACAGATGGAAAGAATGTTCTGAATTTTTTTTTTCTTTTCTATTTTGTGCTTTTAAACACTACTTATTAGGCGTTTGGACATGATTTAGTTGAGATCTGAAAAAAGTAGTATTTCAAGCTGAAATTGAAAAATGGTATTTGTAAGTTTAGTGTTTCTGAGTAGTCCTTTAGATTCTAAGGGGTCATTTGGTAGGGTGCATGAGAATAGTGCGGAATAAGGTGTATTGGTAATGCATGGATTAGTAATGCAAGCATTAGTTATGCATATATTATTTCTTATCTACTGTTTGGTGCGGTGTATTATAATTATAATGCATTGCATAATTTTTAAGAAAAACAGTTGTTTACAAAAATGTCCTCCATATTCTCTAGCGTTAAGGGACTTTAAGGACAATATTGTCTTTAACCATACTAATGTATGCATTAATAGCCTTGGTATTACTAATGCCATGATTTTCTATGCATTACTTATACGTAGGATAATACCAAGTATGATACATAGGTTGAAAAACTGTACCAAACAAGGTATTAGTAATGCATAGAGCTAATGCTTGCATTATTTTTTCTAATACCTCCTACCAAACGACCCCTAAGTGTATCTGCACTATGTTACATGTAATATAGCCTCTGTGTGTAATATGTTGGAATCCATTTTTCTTATTTTTCTTTCTATTTCCCTCATTTTGAGAATCTTTATTAAAAAAAAGTACTCTTATTTGTTAATTCAGCTTTGGAGTTTCATAATTTGATGTTGATGCTTAACATTTTCTGTTGTTCAGCATTTCAGCTTTACATGAGTAGCTGACAGTTAAATATGCAGACAATTAAGGGTGGTTGGGTTGGACAAACATTTGCACTTGCTTCTTACAATGACTCTGGCAGCCGGAAGACTAGGATTAGGCGTTCGAAAGAGGAGAGAAAGACTATGGTTGAAACTTTTATAAAGAAGTAAGTGACCTTATCATTACTTCTATAAACCATGCGATTCTGATAATTTCTGCCAAGTCAAGTTGATTTGGACCAATATGTTTAGGGTTTAGAACAACACCTGTGTTGCACAGTTCTAGTCGTTTAGAACCTATTCTTCTTTCAAATTCTTCAAATGCTTTAGTAGGCGTTTGGACATGCATTCCAAATTTGTTTTTGGAATTTGAAATTTCACTAAAATTTCAATTGAAGATGAGGTTGTGTTTGGTTATAATATTTGCAACATATTTGGATGTCTTTTTTTCAAAATTATGAAACATGATTTATACCCCACAACTTGTAAAAAATATCAAAATCACCCCAATTTGATTATCCTACTTGAAATAACAATTAAAATGCTATTGTTTAACTCATATTCTGCTTTACTGCAACACACAGAAGATGCAAAATCAGTATCACATTTTCTAATTTTACTAATACACTGAGAAGAAATTTAAGCCAAAAACAACATGAATATGAACAAGTTATTCTTTAATAACTGTTGGGGTCATTTTATAAATTTTAAAAGTATAGGGTAAAATTTGTAAAACTAAAAACTAGCAAATTTCAATTTTCAAGTGAAGTTGAAAATTTTGGTAAGAATGGTATAACCAAACATTGTTTTGAAAAAAAGGAAAAAAAATTGTATGTCCAAACGGGCTCTTAGTCTAGCTAATTAATCACCTATTATTATCTGTGTGTGAACTTTGCCAAAAACAAGTTTTTGAATGATATTTTCCTTGAGAGTATCCGATACATATTTGATTTGTGACCTAGAGATTATGTTATAGTAGTATCAAATTTGACAGATTAAGACTTCCGCGGACCCTAATTCTAGGTGTCCTCTATGGCTTCTGGCAAGTGGGCAGAGATGAAAACGCACAACTGGTTGACATTGCCCCATGTCATTATATTTTATTGACATTCTCACGTCTCTGCATATGATGGGTCATAGTGACAAGTACCTGACCCTGGTTAAGCCATTTGGTCTATGCTTGCTGATTTCACATAACAAATACGTTTATTGATATGTTAGATAGCTATAAATGAGAAAGGGAACAAGTTGAAATGCAAGACATGTGCTCCGTCCATTGTTTCTTTGCAAGTAAATAAGGTTCCATTGAACTAAAAGTGTCTTTTCTCATTTATGGAAGTGTACAGAACAGGCTGCAAAAACATGTTGCTTTCTACCACGAATTCCAATTTTTTTTATAGATGTAGAAATCCTATATGTGCTTAGAAATATGTAGAAAAACAAGAAGATGTTAGACATTTGGGAGAACGGTAACCCCTTTCCATCAAAAGCTCTTCTATTTCTGACCTTACAAATAGTCCAGATCTTGGCATGTAAAATCCTATTTGTTTAGTAGGATGTAGAATCCTATTCAGCTTCACAGTATGTTTAAAACATCAGTTGGCATAATCGCCTCATTTCTCTCATATACAGCATCAAACTTCAAACTTGTATAGCAGTGTAATATCCTCTCATTTTATGTGGTGCAGTTGATTTTTAATGTGAAAATTGCCAGATTTTTGAATTTTCAAATTAAGGGGTATTAGCTTATATTTTGAAAACTCGAATAGTCGAGAGTAACAAAATTCTATCTACTAAAAGTGTTTAGATTTTCTAAATATTTAATTAGCATTTTGAATAGGTGACGAGTAAATGATACAGTTAATCTCCAATTTCAAATCGTATCAACTACGAAAAGGTAATCATGTCAACAACTTTGAGCCTGATAGGGCACTTTAGGGTTCCAGAACACTTAATAATAGGATAAATGTTAATGATCGGTTTTTCATAGGTTGTTATTTGGGTCATCTATACCTAGGTGAACATCTTTAAAAGGTGCTAGGGAAGTAAAATTTTCTATCTTCTTTGGAGCACCAATTCTTACTTAACAGCAGTTGGATCGATAGAATGGCATCTTATCTGCACTTACCTTTATTGATTGCAGATATCAGACGTCAAATAATGGGAATTTCCCATCGCTTAATCTGACGCACAAAGAAGTTGGTGGCTCTTTCTACACAGTACGAGAATTAGTTCGCGAGATAATTCAGGAAAATAAAGTTCTAGGTCCAGCTAAGTTGCTTCCCGGAGAGCAAAATGATGTCCATTTTGCAGAACAATATCCACTAGGATCCATATCAACTGAACCACAAAGTGTGTCTTTATCCGAGGAGAGCCATGTTATGTCAACTTTTGCACCCATTCAATACATGGGTAAAAGTGAAGCTGATTTTGGCATGAACACACAGCTTGATGTAGCTGAAGCGAAGGTTGCAGATGATGGACCAAAAACTAGCACAAGTGACTTTAATGAAAGAATTGAACAATCGGATGAATCGTACATAATTGATTTTGAGTCTGATCATCAAATAAACAAGGATGAGTTTTCATACTCTAGTGGGATCAATGGACTTGACCAGGAGCTGCGCAATGAACAGACGGTTGGTGATAATGAGACAACTGAAGAAAATGGAATTTCTGGTAAATCTGACTTACGTGACGACCTCTCTATCAATCATCAATATACTAATTCACAAGTTTTAGATTCTTCTGAGATCATCTCTGACCCTGTGAATGAGAGTCTTAGCAGTGAGGTCAATGCTTGTCATCCAACAGTTGAAAAGGATGAAACTTATGAAGAACCAATATCTACAGAGTCAGTGGTAAGAGAGGGTCTGGAAGTTAAAAGTGAAAGGACTGAACCGGAAGTATCAAAAGCTAAACCTCTTAAAACAACAGAACTACTAGTGGAGCAGTTTCCCCTGCGGCCTATTTCTAAGAAAATAGATGACTTGGACTCAGGATTAAATGAAACAACAAATGTAGCAAAAACATCCAAAGAAACAGAAATTGAACAGGACATAACAACCTCTTCAAAAAAAGATGCTCAACTGATAAATGAGCCAGTTGATGTCATGACAGCTGATCCAACATCAGAAAAGGCCAGTAAACTGTCGGATGAGAAAGCAGAGCTGAAAGCTCGGGATGCATCATTGGAAATTTTAAGTGCCTCAGAAGATAGAGCGTCCGTTGCCAATGATGTAATAGTTAAGGCCTCATCAACAGTAAATGGGGTAAGCTTTTGTTAAGCAGTTAACTTTGACTATGTTGATGTAGGTTTAGTGTCAAAGTTCCTGCATTTGCTTTCTTATTTTTTAAACTTTATCTTTTGTTTTGAAAGCTTATTTCCACTGGTGCTTGTCTTAAACTTTTAATGCACTCATCATTGGTTTGGGGTGTACTTGTGACAAATGTATGGGAAATAGAGTTCATGACTTCAACGACAATCTGAAGCTTGCAAATTCAACTCGTCGGACATGCCCTAATGATGAGGATGTGTATATTTTATCCACACTTCTTGGCATCTATCACCATTAGTACTTTAATGGCTAGTATTAAGTTTAATTGGGGAAAAAAGGAAATTTAAAGTTTTACGGAAGAAGTAAGGGGAGGGCGTGTGATTTCGCGAATGTGCTAGAGGTTCTTAAGTAAGGCTATTCGGACAAAGTTGAGCGTATCTAACCCCTTTAGCGCTCTAGTAGGGTAACTATTAGTGATGCGTGTTCCTTGGCTCCTTGCTGTATAATGCTGGAGGTAGTTACTTCATGCTATTATGGCCTGATTTTAAGAAGGTTTAGAAGGTCGAGATGTTCCAACTTTCTATGGTTTCTTTGATTTTGATAAAAAAAGATTTTCCTTCAGTGGCTGAGCAAATTTTCTAGAAGTGAGCTTGTTTACATGTTGAGAATAAAACATGATTTTATCTATTTTTGCATGAACTTTGGAACACATGTATACCCAATTTCAACTTATTGTCATGCTCATGTACAAGTACAACTGCATGATGTCCTGTCAATTGTTTGTTCAGCATTTGAATGCATAACCACTTACATAGCATTAGACTTTTACTTCTCTACCATGATCTTAATAATGAATATTCAGGTATTAAGGTTGTCATATTTTGTGTTCTGCAGCTAACTTGAACTAAACAGCGCAACTTGTTGCTGTATTAAAAAAGGTCCAATTAGTGATATGTGCGAAATTGGTTTGTTACTAATCTACTTCTGGACCATGATCGTGTATTGTAGAAACTTCTCTCTATTTATTGTTAACATGTTATGTTCAATTTTTTCAATCTTTTGCAGACTGTCAATGCGTCTAGTCCTATGCTTAATGAGACTTTTGACAGCAGTAGTAACAATGGCAATTCTAAGAAACCGGCTGCTGACGAGTTGATTGAGGCTAAAGGTAAAGCCAACGTTCAACATGGTAGCGGCCAGAAGACAGGAGGCAATCCACCACTTGACAGAATTCATCTGTGAGTACCTTAAGAAAGCTCTTGGACGAGCTAAATGCTGTTTCCGTCTACTTTTTCCTAGTTCTAGTGTCCACAAATTCATCATTCCTGCAATACAGTTCCCACTAATTTACTTTTCTTCGTTCATTTCTCCAGTGAAACATGGAAAGGCGCTTCGGCAAAATCCAAGGAACATGAAACAAATCCATTCCTGGCATTATTGAAGGCATGTATCACAGCTTTTGTGAAATTTTGGACCGAAGAATAGCTTCTTTGCCTTTTCTTTTAGTACTTTGAGAATGGCTGTCGATCCTGCTAGCAGTTGCTGCAGTGATTTTCGTTTCATGAGCGAATGGCTTTCTCGAATTATATAATCTCTGAACTGAGGTGGAAGTTACATACTCTACTACAAGGATCTCTCAAACCAAAATCTCAACGCTTTTCGCGGGTCAGGATAATATCTTGTATATTAGGAACTTGTGCTAGTTGTGATCAGGGCATATGCCTGATTAGTTTTAGCTGGTATTTTAAGATGAATTAATCACATGAATGATGAACATGTCAATTCTGAATTCCAGAAATAATAGATGAAATCCATGTCAAGAGAGATCTTAATGCAAATGTTGTCTTTACTTGAATATCAAAAGAGATTTCATTTTCCTTTTAGCTTGGCATGTTTCTTGAAAATTTTGAAAAAATTCAGACATGAAAGCTAAACTTTGCACAAGTTCAAAATTTCAGATATTTGTTTGAAATTTAGCTTTGCAGTCCCCAACTACAATCGTGTATGATGTAAACATACGGGCTAGCCAGTTTTTTGACTGGTCATTCAAAAATAGCCGGCATTTGTAAAGTCATTGATAAATAGTCACTATTTTGTTGCAACACTTCCAAAATAATACTAGAGATCGGTGCACCTGTGTATGAACTTCCAGCATATTATGCGGGAACTCCAACACGCGGAAAGTTCCAGCATAATATACTGGAGATTGAAGCACATGTGTATGAACTTCCAGGATATTATGCTGGACCGGTATATTATACTAGAACTCCAGTATATTATGCTGGAAGTAGTATTATATACTGGAGTTCCAATATACTTACACTAGAACTCCAGTATATATATTATGTTGGAAGTCCAGTGTTATATACTGGAGTTTCAATATACTTACGCTAAAACTCCAGTATAATATACTGGAGCTCCAATATATTATACTAGAATTCCAGTATACTATGTTGGAGTATTTTCTAAATTTTGAACAGTGTTTTTGTTAAGATTTATCTTTATATGAAAAGTGGCTAAATTTTGATTACTTTTGAAATTGTGATTATTTTTGAATGACCACTCGTAAATCTGGTTATTTTTAAATTCTCCGTGTATGATGTATGCTTGAAGCTAAATGCTTTTCCAACATGATCATTTCTTCAAACTTGGCAGCAATAGTGAATAATTGCAAACTTCAATTTGTTCTAGTCGAATATTTCAGAACTACCTATGATGATTTTACTGTACAACCAACAGGTCACTACCATGTGCAATGAGATATAACAGGTGAAGAACATAATGAAAAATTGAAACTGAAGATAAACTTGGTTCATTATAGCAAAGTACACATCCCATGCTACATAAAATAAAATAGCTAGACACATGTTAACAGTGTCCCACATGTTAAATGCTTGCTTAATAGCTGGAAGAGTATAGCGAATGAAACCATTAAGGAAATGATCACAAAATCAAGTCAAAGCTATTGATGGGAAAAGATTAACATGGTCAAATCCTCCTCCGGTATTTGCTTTGGGGTCTGAAAATCTGGATTCGTGATGGAAAGTCTCACTCTAGGGGCGGAAGGTGACCAGGAGTGGAGCTTGTGGCTTAATTTGACCCAACTGAGGAAACTTACTATGTTAAGACATAGTAGTAAGGATTGACAGACTTTAGAGCTCTTTCTTAATTCTATGGGTGATAGTGCATGGTCATTCTTAGTTGGTGGAGCGATTTGTCTGGTTAATCTTGTTAATGAACAAGATCTCAGTTTGCTAACTAGCTATGCGGAGGTGTCCTTTCGCGACCAACTTTTAGAGGGACTACGGCCTTTTAGGCCGAAGAAGTTTGAGGCAATAACAAGTCTATGATGCTCTTAGATGTTATGCGCGCTACACTTGTGTATTCAACTGTGATGACCCAAAAGGTCATCCCGTGTATTTCTAGCTAATTCTGTGTTCCGAGGTCGTGAAAAATCTCCTTCTATCTCACCTCGATTTGTGTGCGCAGTCCGGGCGTGTAGCCGGGAAGCCTTTATGTGAAAAACTGAGGAAATTGATAATTTTGTATTTGAAATTTGAATAAAGTTGACTTTGGTCAACATTTTTGGTAAACGGACCCGGACCCGTAATTTGACTGTTCCGGAGGGTCCGTAAAAAAAATATGGGACTTGGGCGTATGCCCGGAATCGAATTCCGAGGTCCCAAGTCCGAGAAATGAATTTTTGAAAGAAATTATTTTCTGAAAATATAAAAAGTTTTTGAAAGTGTAATTATATGTGGAATATGTGGTATCGGGCCCGTATTTTATTTCCGGAGCCCGGTACAGGTTTAAAATAATATATATGTCATGTCTGTAAAGTTTGGTAAGAAACAGAGTTCATTTGACGTAATTTGGACCATAAATGCAAATTTTGAAGTTTTAGAAGTTTCTGGGAAATTTCATTGATTTTAGGGTTTAATTTGATGTTTATGATGTTATTTTGGTGATTTGATTACACGAATAAGTCTGTACGATGTTTTTGAGGTGGTGTGAATAATCGGATTGGAGTCCCGAGGGCTCGGGTGAGTTTCGGGTAGGCGTTGGGGTGATTTAGACTTAAAAAATCTGGTGTTTTAGTCATATTCTGGTGTCTGGTGTTGAGTATTATGCGATCGCATAGGGTCCTTCGCGATCGCATAGCACAGTGTTGAGAGAGGAATCTGTAGCACTATGCGATCGCATAGTAATAGCTGCGGTCTCATAGAGGAGTAGGATGGCTGGGGTGGCTAGGTAGGCTTGCACTATACGATCGCATTCCTTCAGTCGCGATCGCGGAGCTTTGGAGTCTGTCAACTATGCGATCGCATTCCTTCACTCGCGATCGCATAGGTCTAAATCTACCTAGTTATTTTTTAGTAAAAAACATAATACATTACGGGATTTCACGCCATTTTCATAACTCCTTCTTCTTCACTTCACTTTGGGCGATTCTTGGGAGAAATATACACCATAACTTCATAGGTAAGTAATTTTTGACTCATTCTCTTCCATTTTTATCAACACCCATTAGATTTTTATGGTAGAAAATTAGGGATTTGGGTAGAGTTAGGGCTTTTTAATTTATTGGAAAGTTGACCTCGTTTTAGGGTCGAATTTCAAAACAAATTACATATTCGGGCTCGTGGGTGAATGGTCCGGTGATCGGATTTTGATCCGAACCTCGTGTTTCGACCAAGCGGGTCCGGGGTCAATTTTTGGATTTTTGGGAAGAATGTTAGAAAGTCTACAATTAAGCATTGGAATTGAATTGTTTAGCATTTATTGATGTTATTGAGTCAATTATATCTAGATACTATTGATTTGGAGTCGGGTCAAAAGGAAAAGCGGTGCTTGAGGCTTGATTTTGATCGTGAAAGTCGAGGTAAGTGTTTGGCCTAACCTTAGCTTGAGGGAATAGGTGTTGAGTCTTATTTGCTACGTGTTTTTTCCATGTTCAACGTATAGGTGAGGTGACGAGTACCTATACGTGGTTGTCAAGCATGCCCGTGAGTCGGTTTCTATGAATTATGTGATTTTCATCGATATTCATTTTGTTATGGATTAAATTTCACTTTGGTGGTTATTCATTTGATGGAAATTCTTGGTTGGGAATACTGTTGGGTATTTGTTCGGTTGAGGAATATTTTGTTAAGTTATACACTTGAGTAAGATTTGTTATAGTTGTGTCCCTTGCCGGGACAGTATTATTCATGTTGTTGTTCCCTTGCCGGGAAGTAGTGATTTATGATTCATGTTGTTGATTTTTCCTTGCCAAACTGTTGTTCTTGATATTGTTTGGGTGAGGAAGAGTGTAAAGCACGACGGGTGATGCCGTGTACTTATTTATTGCATTGTGAGGATGAGAGTGTAAAAGCACGAAGGGTGATGTCGTGCACTTGTTTTGGTGAGGATGAGAGTAAAAGCACGAATGGTGATGCCATGCACTTGTTTTGGTGAGGATGAGAGTAAAGCACGAAGGGTGATGTCGTGCACTTGTTTGTTCTGTGTTGTTAATTCCTGTTGTTATTTTGATATTTAAATTGTTGCTTTGTTCCGTTATTTCAGTAACTGCTACCCCTTTCCCCAGCATGTTTTTCCCTGTTTTTGTACTTAACTGTTTACTTCCTGTCGTTATTTCTTTTATATATTATTGAATTACACAAGTGATATTATTTTTCGGGTCCTAGCCTCGTCACTACTTCGCCGAGGTTAGGCTCGGCACTTACTCAGTACATGAGGTCGGTTGTACTGATATTACACCTGCACAATTTTTGTTGTGTAGATCCCGGTACAGGACCCAGTGGATATTGAGCTAGGTGGCTTCCTTCAGTCCACTAGATGACTCTGAGGTAGTCCTGCAGGCGTCCGCAGGCCTTGGCGTCCCCTTCCACTTTCCTTTATTTCTGTTTCTAGTACTTCAGAAAACATATGTATTATTCCTTTCAGACCTTTTATCTGTATTAATCATAGATAGTCCGTGACATTGTGATTCTAAGATCCGGGTTAGCTAGTTTGAGAATTTGTTAAGTTTATGGATTTAGTTATGTATTTCCTTTTTATTTGTTTTTACTTTTAAGTTTTTATTTATGAAAAAGCCGATTTTTACCTGTTCTCGCTTAATAATAATGGTTTTACTAAATATAATTAAATACGTTGGTTTGTCTAGCGAGTTCACTGTTAGACGGTATCACGATCTCGACGGTGAGAATTTCGGATTGTGACATCAACGCAGCGCTCTTTATCAGTGAAGATCCTCTGATTAAAAATAAAAGAATACTTACTGCTCCACTTTTATACTTGCTCCCCTTAGCGACATGACATCCAAAAACAATAACCTTAAATAATATTTCAAGATCATTGTGTTGAAGTCTTGTGTCTTTTTCTGGTCTCTTGTGCTGATAGACAAAATATTTTAAAGAGAGGGATAATTAAAAAGTTTGAGATTCTTAAGAAAACTTTGATAACAAGGAATAAATTATAGTGGCAGTTAAACATTAGAATATTGAGTATTGATATTTTCTTGGTAGCCCAACCTATAGAGCTTAGTTTACTGTTACCAAGATGATAAAATTCCCACAATCATTGGTATAATTGATACTAGCATTTGAGTTTGCATGAAATTACACATTACTTAATTGTCTTACAAGAGCATTAAGAGTGGAACCCCACATAACAATGTGTTGGTTATCTTTGATTCCATATGCAATCCAGTAAATTAGATGAAATGTGATTAGATTCTAAATCTAAATTCATAAAGTTAAAATTCAATTTGCATTAGAATCTAACAACAACAACAAAAATTAAGTGGACCTAACCTATTGACTATTGAATTATGACTATATCCGTTATTCTGATAGTTCGGTAAAGATGAAACTGAAACAATTGATTTTTTCTAAATTATTTTTAATTTTGGACTCCACAAGAATTTGTCGATATTTTTAATACTGGATCGTGAGAGTTATTTCTTTTCGTTCTCCTTATTTTTACCAATAATAGATATTGACATATCCGAATTTCGTTCTTTCATTAGCAATTGATAAAATAGAATTTAAGATCCAGTATGAATAAACTAGATAAAATGGAATCATAGAATTAAGAATAAGAATAGGTTAAGAAGGGGAGACATTTCACGTGGAAAGATTCATTAGGTAGGAAAAGGATAGTGGGTATATTATTTGGTAAACCCAACCAAAAATCCTTATCTTGATTTTACTGTTAATTATAAAAATAAACAGACAGAGAGATATTTTATTTTTTGGACAAAAAGATCTGTTAGGTCTTTAATTAAATAAGGCTCCATCAAAAGGTATCCTATGCACGTTTGAGAGTGACGTACTCTCTAAGCTTGGAATTCTGCAACTTAAAATAATTAGTAATAAGTAAAACTGAATAACTCTGTCCATTAAAGTTTTTGCGATATAATTTATTTTACGGTATTAGTATATATAATTTAAATCCGTAATACAATATATGTTATTGCTTCACTTTCTAGGGTGTGTATGTGGTTTTTTACTCTTTACATAAATAGCCGGCAGCCAATATCATTATTTTTTTTAGTCAATATACATGAATTAATTTAAACACTCAATTTTTTTGTCGAAGTAAGTTTTTATTTTCCTTATTTTTTAATTATGTAGAGTTCAATCATAAGTTGCATATAAGTTCCTCTTCCATACAGCAATCCCCAAACCTGTGAAAATCATGAATTTCAGATCCGACAGATTAAGATTGTTCCCTCAAAATTTAATATTTTTCTCTTGTCTTATGTATTATTATTATTATTATTACTTTTATTTTGTCTATTAATTGAACGTAAGTATGGTGATCATATTGTATTTGTCTCTTGAGTCACATGCATGTATATCTATGCATGTTTCTAAGATTTGGTTTTCAAGTTTAAGTCTATATTCATTGCTTTAGATCCTCACAATAAAAAATAAGACAATCTTGATATTAAGGTATTAATTAAATATTATTTGTATTAATTACCAAGTAATTTTAAATAGTTGAGTTTTACATCGATCACCATGTAATTTCTTTGATTTAAAGAATGCCCTCTCAAATTGTTGATAGTGAAACTTTTGTCTAAAAAGTCTTATCGTACAGAATTACTCGATATATATGATCATTAAGATAATAATAATTAAGTATTCGAGAAAATAATCAACAAGCATATAATATACTTCGAATACCATCACCGTTATAATTAAAGAATGTTGAGAGAAATGATTAGTAATGAAGTTTAATTTCTCGTCAGATCCAATATATCAACATCTCAAAAAGTTCATTAAAAGGAAAATGCTCCTTACCATAAAGTTTTTTATTATGAGAACTTACTCGAAACTTCTGATTAAAAATGAAAGGATCACGTTCACATTCATTCTACTACATCATGATATTAATTAGTTTCTTTTTGTATTAAAATACAGAAATGATTAAAATACACCACTTTTCTTCTATTGCCTTCTAATGCACGCCTCTACTTCTCCTTCACACCCACCCGTATCTCCCTTGTCCACCCATATATAATGTGTATATACAGTCAAACATCTCGGTAATAACCTCGTTTTTTCCGAATATTTTTGGATGTTATAGCGAAATGTTGTTATAAAGGACATATATTATAACATAAATAATAATTGGTTTCAAAAAAGACTGACTTTTATAAAGAAGTGTTGTTATATAGAAATACTGTTATAGAAAGGTCTGACTGTACATAAAAACATATGCACATATCTCTTGTATATATATAAATTTTCTACAACTCTCTCTCACAATTCCACAGATATTTATATTCTATCCATAATAATTAAACCATCTCTATAGATCTAGAATTCCGACAAGATTTCTTGGAAATACAATTACCTAATAAGGTAAAAATAACTTCTTCAAATCTTACAAACAAATTGAACCCCACAACAAGTGATGATCAAACTGAGTGGCAAACCCCCAAAATCACCAACGTACGTGTTTCATTCCAAAAAGGTAATTTCATGCAAGAGGAAATTTTAGCCCTTTTAAGTTACGAGTTTTAAATTAATAATTTGAACATATTAAATGTATTTTTTAAGATAAATATAACGTTTGGACCAAAGTTATTGGGCTCGACCGAACCTCCGCTTAAATAGACTCTAGCTCCGTCCCTGAATGAGTTGCAGTTTTTCGAGATCATGGCAAGAGAGGAAGTTGACTCATTTTATAAACTTGTGCATGTCAATTCTAATGGTGGTAATATAGGAATAGAAGATATCTTTGTGTAATTCGTCACTTGCAGTTGAACTCAAAAGGAATTTGTTATAAAATTATTCTTAGGCAAATCTCACACTCAGAAAAAAAAGAAAAAAGAAAGTGGTGTATAAAAAGTGCGTTCAATATTCAACTGTTGAAGTATACTAAAGTTCAAAGGAACAAATTATACGAAGCCACAAAAATTGAACAAAAATAAACAATATTTGGACAGTTGGGCTTTATGAATGTGCCAATGGAATTCACACTATTTGCTGCTGAATTCTGAATTATATATGTAGCTAGGTTTAGGTAAATGAAGCATCAACCCTATTATTTTCTCATTGATTAATTTAGGTTTCACCATTTGCACAATAATTTTCTCACTTTTGGAGAATTATGTCCTTTTACCCCATAACTGGAGTACATCTTAATCTGTTTTATATATATAGCAGGTAAGTTGCTTAATTTTTTACGTTATTAATCCATATGTCACCTATGAGGGAATGTTTATTAACTCTGCTGCAGCAAGAACCAAGAGCAGGGGTTTAATCCGGAGAAATTCAAAAATAATCAGATTTACAAGTGGTCATTCAAAAATAGCCACAATTTTAAAAGTAATCGAAATTTAGCCACTTTTCATGTAAAGAAAAATCTGAACGAAAACATTGCTCAAAATCCGAAAAATACTCGAGCATAATATATTGGAATTCAAGTATAATATACTGGAGTTCCAGCATAAGTATACTGTATAATATACTGAACTTCCAGCATAATATACTGAAGTTCCAGTATAATATACCGGTCCAGCATAATATACTGGAAGTTCATACACAGGTGCTCCAATCTCCAGTATATATTATGCTAAAACTTTCCGCGTGTTGGAGTTCCAGCATAATATGTTGGAAGTTCATACACAGATGCACCGATCTCCAGTATATTATGCTGGAACTTTCCGTGTTGCAGCAAAATGGTGGTTATTTGTCAATGACTTCACAAACGCTGGCTATTTTTGAATGACCAGTCCGAAAACTGGCTAGCTCATGCTATTTAACTCCAGATTCAAAAAAATTTAATAAACGCTATATTTATATTAGAAAATACTCTCTCTATATATATATTATTACAAACACAGCGACTAAAACGAGTTATGAATTTTACAGCAATTTCAGAAATTTAATTTTTATATCTGGATTTAGCCTTGGAAAAAGGGTGGCGGTGATGGAGGAGAGGGTTGGAGAAAGTTAGATGTGGTTGGGTAATTGCTTTTGTTAGAAGGAAGTTTGTGACAGTTATTGGTGAGCTTTTTGTGCTGAGTTTATTTATTTTAATCGTCTTTATTATTGCACTTTTTAACCTAAGTTGACAACTACAGGTTGAAACTGAGTGACTGACACGGCTTTGGGATCGATACATTTGATTTTCCTTTTTTTAAAATAGGATGTAGACAAAAAGAGGGAGAGCATAATTTTGTATTTATTAATATGAACGAAGCAACACAATGTGCATTGTCAAGCTATGCAATATACACCAGTTTAAAAGATTTATATTTGCCCAGCTCGGCCGGAAGGTCCTTGAGGCCCCCGTCCTGTTGCTCACGGAGGAGTTTGAACATCTCCTTTTTTCGGGCCTGCTCCTTAAGCTCGAACTCGAGCTGGCTCATTTCGAAGCGGTATCGGAGGAAGCTCTCATGGTGAAGTACCGAGGCCTGCAAAACAACCGAAATAGTACTCCATCCGTTCCAGTTTATGTGAATTAATTTTCTTTTTGGTTCGCTCCAAAAAGAATGATTCCTTTTTAAATTTGAAAACAATTTAGCTTGAATTTTCAATTCTACCACCCAAATACTCTTGCACTTTTTTGACTTGTATAGAACCACAAATTTCAAAGTCTTCATTTTTTCTTAAACTATGTGTCTAGTCAAACAGGTTCACATAAATTGAAACGGAGAGAGTAAGAGATATCGAAACCTAAGTGGAATTCAAGAGGGAGTATTGATGCCTTACCCGATTCAGCGCTTGTTGCGCCTCGTTGAAGAGACATGACGTGCCCACCTCGTTCATCTTTGCATGGTCCCCCTTAATCACCAGGAGGTAGTTGGCTATGCCCACGGGAGCAAACAGAACTTGAGCATCCTCCTGGACCGTAAAAATGACTGTTCTCTTGCGGTCAGGGTCCACACTCGGAGTAGGAAACTGCTTCACCAATTTTGGGCTCGAGCTCGGCCTGCCAGCTTCCGAAGATACGTCCTTCTTCGGAACCTCCAAGTCGCCCAACATGGAAAAAATTTCCAAAGTGGACGAGTCCACGCCATCAAAGAAGGAGTAAAGAGGATCGTCCGCGCTGTGTGAACTCCTTCACTTAACTTCTCTTTTCATGTTTGGGCATTCTCAAGCATGGACTCGGTGTAGAAGGGCGTCTCCATAATGTCTATTACATTGGTCGCCTCCTTCGAAGCAGAAGCGGCTTCTCGGGAGGTCTCAGCCACAATCTCCATCTCGGCCTCTCGAGTCGGAGCGAGGTTAGCCTCATGGCTCTCTCCCTCGGTTGCAGCTTGCTCCCTGTCACGAGTCGATCCGTGAGCAAAAAAAATGTTCGCTTCTTGAGACTCATCCCTGAGCCGAAGAAGTGAATCAGAACACGGCACCCGGGAGTTGGTGCTCTTCTTGGGCTTACGAGCCCGGTAAGCCGCCATATTCTTTGGCTTCACCTCGGGACCTGGGAGCCCGAAGTCTTTATTTTCCTCTTCTTTTTCTCTCCAGCGACAACTCGGGATTTCCTATAATGGAGAGCGCATCCTCGTCCACTTTAAACGACCTAAGTTCGGTGGTCTTAGGCAAATATGCGAAGGAAAGAGAAAGGGTCAATGTTATGTAAGTTCGGGGCGTAATAGTAACTATTATGGGAAGAGTCTTACCATGAGAACGGGCCTCCCATCGGCTGTACGAAAATTTGAGACACGAGCACTCAAAATACGACATTTGCTTGCAGATGGCTTCGATCCACTCCTTGAGCTGGGGGGTCGCATTGGGAACCGAGCAACAGCTGCACGATAAAAAATACGGATGGTGAGAAAGGAAACAAAGAAGACTCGACGCTTAAGGAAAGATTACACTTACGAGGTACATTCCATTTCTCGGGGAATGGTAGAAACTCGGGAGGGATCAAATCCTCAGTCTTCACCCGAACGAAGTGCCCCTCTTTGCCTCAATCTCGATCCTCGTCGATACTCGAAAAGGGAGCCTTGCTTGCCCGGCGTGTGAGCTTGATTAGTCCCCCACAAAAAATTCGGGGACTTATATACGAAGAAGGTGGTCGAGGGTGAAACGAGGAGACTCCGTGTTGTTCACAAAATAATGAAGGAAGATCACGATCCTCCAAAGAGGCAGGTGAATTTGCACAAGGCACACCTCGTATCTCTTGCAAAAAAAACAAAACAACTGGGTCTACCAGGCCTAGAGTGAAGGGATAAGTGTAAACACTTAACTCCACATGAGGGGTGATATCGCCCTCAGGCACGGGGACTACCACGTCCTTACCTTCCCATTACGGTCTTCTCGGACAAGGGGAAGGGTATCTTCGGTGATAGAGAATAAGAATACTTGAAGGAAGATATGAAGATTTGAAGGAAAGATATGAAGGTTTGAAGGTAGGATGAAGATCTGGTAGAAACTTAAGAACAATTATGAAGATTTGAAGATCAAAGGTAAAGAGATGAAGATTTAAAATAGTTGGTAGCTTCTAGGTAATTCGAAGATAAAAGCTGAGATCGAAAAGTGAAAGAAGTACAAAAGGTCGCAGTTTTTATAGGAGAAAATGTAATCATTATGCGACATTTCACATTCGAAGGTGACAAACCGATGGTTGACACGTGTCCGAAGTAAGAACGACGCGATTGATGGGACGTTTCGATTTCTTCATCGTCTCAGTAGTAACGTACAAAGGAAGGAACAGGGGTACATCTATTGTTTCCTATTGTTTCGGAAAACCTACTTTTTGAGAAACAGGGGGACTATCTGTATACGGGTTAAACCCGAGTTCTCGTTGAATTAGACGAAGTATAAATGTATGAGATAAAGACGAAGTATAAATGTGACATAGATCATAGTTTCTAGGCTTTCTCGAACGGCCTCTTCTTGGTATGCCACCATTCCTTTGAATCATCTTTTGGAATCTTTGAGTGAGATACTCCATGAAGGATTCATCACCACTTGAATCCTTGTTGGAAGCATTGAGAACCAGGCTCTTCTCCCTCCTGGGCTCTCTTCTTTCGATATCCTTCTTTCTTTTCATCTCATAAGTTTTGATTTCCAATAAGCTCGTTAATAGTTAGCTTCTGCAAGTCTTTGGATAGCATTAACCTTGCTCTCCCAGGAACCTGGTAGAACACTAAGTATCTTCCGGACTAGCTTGTTGGTTGGAATGATTTCACCAAGTGAATGAAGCTCATTGATTATGGAGGTGAAGCGGGTATGCATCTCTTGAATGGACTCATCCTCTTTCATTTTAAAGAGTTCATACTCAATAGTCAACATATCTATTTTAGATTGCTTTACCTGAGTAGTCCCTTCGTGAGCCGTTTGAAGAGCTTCCCAGATTTCTTTGGCAAATTCACATGCCGAGATGCGATTATACTCGTCTGGTCCAATACCACACACAAGAATCTTCTTCGCCTTGAAGTTCTTCTCAACAGCTTTTCGGTCAGCACCATTGTATTCTTTTCTTGTCTTTGGAACAATGTTTGTTACCTCTCCAACAGCCTTCATAAAGACAAAGGGACCATCACAAATCACGTCCCAAAGCTCGGAGACTTCAGGCATAATGAAGTCATGCATTCTTGTTTTCCACAAACCATAGTATTGGCCGTTGAATCTTGGGGGTCTATAGGTTGATTGTACTTTTTCAAAGTTGGGTGGAGAAGTCGTTAGAGATCATTTCTATGTGTTAACCTTTTAGAAAGAACCTGCTCTGATACCAATTGATAGAAACTAAGCGTCCACCAAACTGTATAGAGAACTCGGTTCTCTATCAGTTCCCACCGTAAGCAACAGACTGTAAAACCAAATAGTAAGGGGTCCTGGTCCTCTACCTGTTCACTCAAAAAATACACAGAGACAGCAAGTAGAAGAGACGCTGGATTTTTACGTGGAAAACTCCTAACTCAAGGGGACAAAAACCACGACCTACACTGGTAGGATTTCAACTTCACTAACTTGTAATATCAACTATTACAAGCCACTTTGTAATGACTCTGTTATAAAGACTTCAAGACACTAACTTGTAATGCACTAATTACAAGCCACTTTGTTACTCACTAGTTACAAAGATTTCAACACACTAACTTGTAATACACTTATTACAAGCCACTTTGTTACTCACTAGTTACAAAGACTTAACTTATGACTACACTAGTCACAACACAAACACGGATGGTTTATGATTTTGAGTTTCCTAAAACAAAGCTTCTAAGAAAGCAAGATAGGAGTTACAATGAAGAACAAAACACAAGATTACAACTCAACTAAGGACACACATATACTCGTGGTGGGACTGGTCCGTAGTGGAGTTGTCTTCTTGTTCTTGACACACTTGAGCCTTCAACAATGGAGCAGATCTTCAATGCTATGAAGAATGTAGTAAAATGCCCAAGTGAATGTGTTGTTTGTCTCCAAACAAGATATTATATCCCTAGGACATTCCAAGAAGGATACCCATATCTTGAAGGTACATTTTACAACCAATGGGAAGTGACTGCTGCACTGTAGCGTGTACAGTTGCAGGCGGTCACTTTTCTGTCACAGCTTTCCAGCTGTATAGTTGACTTGTGTTTCTGTCTGTGAGACTGTCAAGGGATCAGGTCCCTCAGCTGTTCCTTATGAGTTCAACAGTACACTGCCCATATTTCTTCGTGCATTGTGCATGCAGTCACTTTATGCCATTGCTTTTCAGCTGTAAAGTTGACTTGTACTTCTGTCAGGGGAATGTCAAGGGATCAGGTCCCTAAACTATTTCTTGTGGATCCAAGAGTATACTGCCCAAACTTCTTTAAGTTCATGCTGAATGATTATGCCGGACATGCATCGGGTCCCTTATCTGGTTCTTTACAGAAAGTTTGTTAAATCATCAAAACATAACACTAAGCCATAAATTTCCTCCTTTTTGATGATGACAAACTTTTAAAATTGATGACTAGGTATAGAGTTTAACTTAACCTGATAAAGTACCAGGACCCCATATTGTTCCCCTTGTCTATGTGCTTCCATCTGGTTGCGCATCATGTCCTTTATCTGGTTCTTTACATAAAATTTTATTAGATCATCAAAATATAACACTAACCCATCAATTTTCCCCTTTTTGATGATGACAAACTTTTATAATTGATGAGCAGTTATATAATCTAACTTAACCAGATAAGAGACCAGGACCCCATATTGTTCCCCCTGTCTATGTGCTTCCATCTGGTTGCGCATCAGGTCTTTTATCTGGTTCTTTACATAAAAGTTTGTTAGATCATCAAAGCATAACACTAACCCATCAATTTTCCCCTTTTTTATGATGACAACTTTTATAATTGATGAGCAGTTATATAGTCTAACTTAACCATATAAGAGACCAGGACCCCATATTGTTCCCCCTGACTATGTGTTTCCCTCTGCTTCCCCCTTAGTTCCAGCCCACATTATCAACTTGCCCTTGCCCACTTATCAATTATCATCTTCCCCCTTTTGGCATCATAAAAAGGCACAAACAAACAGAAAGCATAAAGAATTCTAACGTAGATAACTCATGCCCCATGTGTGCACACAACATGATAGAAAACAGAAGTAAAAGGAAAACCATTGTCCTTAGCAAGAGAGAAGCTGATTCATGGATGATAATCTTTTTAAATTCATCAGGAGCAGTAAAGGTGGAATTCAACATGCCATCACAAAAAAAAGCGACCAACAACCACAAAACATCACAACATAAGACAACTGGACATTGAGAGGAGCCTAGAGGGCACTAGAAGAGGAAGGCATGGAGGAGGAGCCAGCACGCAGATATGGTCCCCTTCAACAGTGAAGAGAGTTGCATAGAATTTCTGCACCTCATTTTCATATACCGTGGGTACATCCCCCCTAAACAGATGATCCCATTGTTGGAACTCCACTATCTCTAGAACTTGCCTCAACCCTTCCATCTCAGAGATGTCCGGGTCAAACATACAACCCCACAAGACTTTCTGAGTTCGCAATCTCTCCTGCCCAAGTCCATTGTCACTTGGTACGGTCTTCAGTGAACCAGGTCCCCCAGTACTTTACCTCTTTCGTTTTCTCGACTTTTCAACAGACTTCCCTCTCTCTCACGCTCAGCAACCACCACTCTTCACAGATGATGCACCTTTTTTTACAGCTTCCTCAGAATCTCCAACCATAGACTTCTGGACCTTTTGTAGATCTTTTCACTAAGGAAATAGGTTCCTCCGCAGCATCTTTATCAACCTCAACCACTGGAATGTCCTTGTCAGCCACAACTTTCCCTTGCTTCATCAACCTCTTCTTCTTTTTATGAAGTTTTGCAACCGGGTAGAAGGTCGCTTGGAAGAAGACTCAAGAGTGACTACTGGCTTGCGAACAATCCCTCAGAGGTACATAAATGGGAGGAATAGACTCCAAGGGTTTAGTGTATAAGATGGGTTTCTGGGTTGTTTCTGCTGAAGGAGAATCAGGTTCTCCAGCAGGTTTTTCTTAGACTGTGTCATGAATCGGAGACTTAAAAAGAACCATAGTCCCTCATCCCCTAAAAATGGATTTTCTTCCCCCTGAGACTCAAGGAAGGGGAGGCTCCTTCATTTGTTAAGTAGAGTATGAGTGAGATGGTTTTATGGAAGGAAGGGTAATAAAGAGGGGGTAGAGGAACGGGTTCTGACAGACGCACAGACTCTGAAAAGTAGGATGGTGTGGATGTTGAAATAATTTTGTTATCTTTTGAGAAAAGCAAGAGAAAAACACATTACTACTAACCTATGGTACAGGAACCACGTTCGTGACCTGTTTTGGTAAAATTTTCAGCTCTATCTTGTAGTTCAACGTCGTACCTTTAGATTCTATAATCATCATGCGTGTCTACCTGCAACGGTATTGATGTGAGTTAAGCTTAGTCAGAAAACACTTTAGCTAACTGTACCTAAGGTGAATCTCATAGCCAATGAAGGCGAATCAGGTCCTCAGTTAGGTTTCATCAACCTCAGTGCTTTTCTGTTTCTCTCAAAGTGTTCCCTACTTAGAACTTTGGTGAAGATGTCTTCAATTTGTTCATCAGTGCACCAAAACTTCATGCAAATATGCCTCTTTTCAACATTGTCTCTGAGGAAATGTTGTATCACATAAATATGCTTAGTTCTCTTGTGTTGAACCGGGTTCTTTGCCATGTTGAGGGCACTGGTGTTTTCACATAGAAGTGGTACACTGTCAATGTACACTCCAGAATCTTCCAATTATTGTTTGGTCCACAGCAGCTGAGCACAGCAAGATGCAACTGCAACATATTCTGCTTCGGTTGTTCAGAGAGCCACTGAATTTTGCTTGATTGTACCCCATGAGATTAGGCATGATCCAAGGAAATGATCCATTCCAGAAGTGCTTTTCCTGAATTCCTTGTTCCACAACCTGTGGAGTGACTTTCACAGCATCTCCAACTCTTCTTTCAGCCTCAATGGAATTAATTGGGGTACCATGTTCCTCATGTGGATTTGAGGAAGAGGTTGTATTGTCTTCACTTACTTTACTCTGACGCATGCATCAAAAACACTGTGCTCCTTGAACTTAGAGTTAGGCAGACCACGAACCAGGTCCCTCTGTATCAATCTTTTCAAGAGAGAAAAGCTTGCATGACCTAATCTTCTGTGCCACAATTCTGCATCATCATCAACTGCCTTCAAGCAACTCATATCACCAGCTTCCAAGGATTCAAAGTTAGCAACATAGATATTCTTGTGTCTTTTAGCGATCAAAACCACCTCACCAGTTACTAGACTAGTAACCGTGCATACTTTTAGACAAGAATTCTACTTTGTTTCCTTTATCATAGATTTGAGAAACACTCAAGAGACTATAATTCAACCCATCTACATAGTACATATTCTCAATTGAGTGCTCAAGTGATCTTCCAACCCTTCCAACACCGAGAATGTACCCTTTTTTTATTGCCAAATGATACATCTCCTCCTTGCAGGGCTTTCAGTGAGAGAAAATCCATGGTGTTCCCAGTCATGTGCGTTGAGCATCCACTGTACATGATCCATTATAATCCTCTTCCTCTCACGGGTCCCTGCACATATGAATCAAGGGTTAGATTTAGGAACCCAAACAAGTCTGGGTCCCTTGTAGTTAGGAAAAAAGGTGAATAAGAGCACTTCTAGTCCATGCAGGCAAGAATCGATTTTTCTTAGTGGGACCTGGTCCCTTCTTAGCATTCCTCTTGTCAACAAACATTTTATTTTTCTGAATTGATTGATCCCTGGCAGGGCTTTCTTTGAAGTGCCCATTGTTCCCACAGTGAATACAGAGCCAGTTGTCTGGAACAGTGACATACATGTTGTGTGGGTTGTAAGGAATTTTCTCCTTTTGGAACCCGATCCCCTGCATGTTTCCACTGTTATTAAAGTGCATAACAGTGACATCATCAGAGGACCATGTCCACTTAAGTGATTTTTCAAGATCACTCTTCACTCTTCCTAGTTCTTCCTGAAGTTGTTTGTTTTTATCAAGCTATAAACAAAAACTAGATTTCACTGATCTTAACTCATTTTCAAGTTTAAGGTATGCCTCACTTACAACTTCTGTTCCCTTTTGAGTGTTGTCCATCCATTTTTTTGTTTGTTTTTTCAATAAGTTATTTTCTCTAGTTACTTCTTTCACTTGTTCCTTCAAGTCTACAATAAAAATTACCATATCATCCCTCTCTTGATCTATGTCACCAATTTCTTCGATTAAATCATTTTTCTCATTAATGAGGCTATGATAGGCATCAATCGACATGTTTGCTCAGGACATCAATTTTTTCTTAGAATAGGTTTTCAAACTTCTTTGAACATCAAGAAAACTTACCTCATCTTCCTCCTTGTCCTCCTCATCATCATCAGATTTGGCCATGAGTGCAAAGATTGACTCATACTCCTTGGCCTCCTTATCTACTGCCATCATGAAACTGTTTTCTGCTTCTGGTTCCTCTTCGGATTCACTAGAGGAGTCTCCCCATGCAGCAAGAGCTTGCTTCAAAACATTGTCAGCTGCACTTTTTTGGTTGAATCGTTTGTCAGGAACCTTGTTCCTCTTTGCAGTTTTGTCAGAATTGTGCTTGTAAGGCTCCTGCTTCTGAAGTGGACAATCCTTGATAAGTTTCCTGCCTTTCCACACTTGTGACATAGATCATAGTTTCTAGGCTTGCTCGAACTGCCTCTTCTTGGTATGCCACCATTCCTTTGAATCATAATCTGGAATCTTTGAGTGAGATACTCCATGTCAGATTCATCACCACTTGAATCCTTGTTGGCAGCATTGAGAACCAGGTTCTTCTCCTTCCTGGGCTCTCTTCTTTCGATATCTTTCTTTCTTTTCATCTCATAAGTTTTGAGATTTCCAATAAGGTCGTCAATAGTCAGCTTCTGCAAGTCTTTGGCTTCAGTGATAACATTAACCTCTCTCTCCCAGGAACCTGGTAGAACACTAAGTATCTTCCGGACTAGCTTGTTGGTTGGAATGATTTCACCAAGTGAATGAAGCTCATTGATTATGGAGGTGAAGCAGGTATGCATCTCTTGAATGGACTCATCCTCTTTCATTTTAAAGAGTTCATACTCAATTGTCAACATACCAAACTGAGTAGTCCCTTCGTGAGCCGTTTGAAGAGCTTCCCATATTTCCTTGGCAGATTCACATGCCGAGATGCGATTATACTCGTCTGGTCCAATACCACACACAAGAATCTTCTTCGCCTTGAAGTTCTTCTCAACAACTTTTCGGTCAGCACCATTGTATTCTTTTCTTGTCTTTGGAACAGTGTTTGTTCCCTCTCCAACAGCCTTCATAGGGACAAAGGGGCCATCACAAATCACGTCCCAAATTTCAGAGACTTCAGCCATAATGAAGTCATGCATTCTTGTTTTCCACCAACTATAGTATTGGCCGTTGAATCTTGGGGGTCTATGGGTTGATTGTCCTTCTTCAAAGTTGGGTGAAGCAGCCATTAGAGATCCTTTCTAGGTGTTAACCTTTTAGAAAGAACCTGCTCTGATACCAATTGATAGAAACTAAGCGTCCACCAATTTGTATAGAGAACCCGGTTCTCTATCAGTTCCCACCGTAAGCAACAGACTATAAAACCAAACAGTAAGGGGACCTAGTCCTCTACCTGTTCACTCAAAAAATTCACAGAGTCAGCAAGTAGAAGAGACGCTGGATTTTTACGTGGAAAAATCCCAGCTCAAGGGTACTAAAACCACGACCTACACTTGTAGGATTTTAACTTCACTAACTTGTAATATCAACTATTACAAGCCACTTTGTAATGACTCTCTTACAAAGATTTCAACACACTAACTCTTAATACACTTATTACAAGCCACTTTGTTGCTCACTAGTTACAAAGATTTCAACACACTAACTTGTAATACACTTATTACAAGCCACTTTGGTACTCACTAGTTACAAAGACTTAACTTATGACTACACTAGTCACAACACAAACACGGATGGTTTATGATTTTGAGTTTAATAAAATAAAGCTTCTAAGAAAGCAAGATAGGAGTTACAATGAAGAACAAAACACAAGATTACAACTCAACTAAGGACGCACATATACTCGTGGTGGGATTGGTCCGTAGTGGAGTTGTCTTCTTGTTCTTGACACACTTGAGCCTTCAACAATGGAGCAGATCTTCAATGCTATGAAGAATGTAGTAAAATGCCCAAGTGAATGTGTTTTTTGTCTACAAACAAGATATTATATTCCTAGAACATTCCAAGAAGGATACCCATATCTAGAAGGTACACCTTACAACCAATGGGAAGTGACTGCTGCACTGTTACTGCACTGTAGCGTGTACAGTTGCATGCAGTCACTTTTCTGTCACAGCTTTCCAGCTGTATAGTTGACTTGTGTTTCTGTCTGTGAGACTGTCAAGGGATCAGGTCTCTCAGTTGTTCCTTATGAGTTCAACAGTACTCTGCCCAGATTTTTTCGTGCACTGTGCAGGGAGTCACTTTATGCCATTGCTTTCTAGCTGTAAAGTTGACTTGTACTTCTGTCAGGGGAATGTCAAGGGATCAGGTCCCTAAACTGTTTCTTGTGGGTCCAAGAGTATACTGCCCAGACTTCTATGAGTTCATGCTGAATGATTATGCCGGACATGCATCAGGTCCTTTATCTGGTTCTTTACAGAAAGTTTGTCAGATCATCAAAACATAACACTAACCCATCAAAGAGGAACTAATATAAAGTATATATACGTAAATAAAAAGTTGACTTGTCTACACAGTGCAATTTTCTGTCGAAGTAGGCTAATGAACCCACAGCCTCATAGCCTAACTCACATACAAGTAGGGTTGTTCAAAACCGAAGATACCGTTAACCGAACTGATGGCTTATTAGCTTATTTGTATCGGATTTTCTGGGTAATTGATGGTGAACGGATTGAGATAACCGTTAAGGGTAATTATCCGCATGATCCGCTTACTAAGCACCCCTACATACAAGACGACGAATTGCAAAAAAATGTCCAAATATTCTGTTTATACAAAATCCAGTGTATGTGATTGCCGAAAACTGTTGTTGCTTTCTGAGTTTGGTCAGAGTTTAATCTGGGATAGAAAATTCTGAGTCAGTTAAACAATAGATATCTACTGACTGGAACTATGTAAAAAAATGATTATAGATCTGAATTAATGACTTGTACATACTACATCCATACAATTATATTTAAAAAATTCTTAGCCCATAGTAGAGAGAATTGATATGGGTTCTTCTGTGTGTTACATGTTTCATGTCTTTTAAAATAACATCAAAATTGATCCTAAAAAGGAAAGTCCAGTTTGGTTTTGTTTTTTTCCAGTTCTAAAATATCAAGCCAAGAAAATGAAAAGCTGCCTTTGCCATTACATTACATCACTTTAGTCTCTGTAATTTTCTTGGTCCACATCAATACGACAATGTGCAATTATTTGCAACATTTGTTGCAATTGTCGAGAGGACCATAATTTTGATATATTGAGTCACAAACTGTCATTTAAACTGGTTAAATAAAACTAATTTAAATATCCGTTCACTCAATAGGTCGACCGCTTAAACTAAATATGTATAATTCATGTATGATATATGTATAAACGTATATAATTATTGTATAATTTATATATATCGATTAAGAAAAGTAAACAGTGAATTCAACCAGCTAGTTGTATAAAAATACCAGAAACAAGGTCCCTTGTGGGGGAAGGAATGAATGCAATTATACAATCGAACTGATATGTTCCCTTGTGGCACTGCTGATATATATATATATATATAGAGAGAGATAAAATTACAAAGATTGCCCCTTATATTTGTAGATAGGTTCAAATTAGTTCCTTATATATATATATATATATATATATATATATATAAATAAAAGCAATTTTTGTCCTTTAAGTTTGTCAAATATGAGTATATTTTGGTATTGCAAATTTTGAAATTGATGAGACTTTCATGGTATTTCAAGTTAAATTATTTTATTGCATGGTACCCATTAAATCTAACAGCCGGAGTTTGTTAAATATTTAAAGGAGACAAAAAATACTTACTTTTGGCAAATTTAAGGGGCTATTTTAGACCTACCCCAAACATGAGTAACCATTTTTTTCATTTTCTCAATATGTTTACTATACTTGACATGCTTACTAATAAGGTCACGATTATTTACCGTACACTAATTACACAAATCAAAGTTCAATAAAATCATGCATTAAAATTGATTTTTGGCATCGCAATGTGAATAATTTTTTTGATTAAATGTAACGATCCGACTAGTCGTTTTATTTTCTGGAGCCAATAGAAGAAATTGGTAATTGTGCACTACTTGATTTTATTCAAAATAGGTTAGGAATTTACGATAATTTATTCAATACCATGTGCGATAGACATAATGAAAATGAAGATGAATGATTACAGCAAAGTACAGCCCATACCACATGTAATAATATAGCTACTCTCTACTCTATGTCTTTTTGATGTTGAATTATATAATCCATAACAGTACAGTGTCCCACATGTATAACATTACTACTTAAACAGTGAAACTAAATTGGGAAAAAGTATAAAAATTTGTCAAATACTTCTTTTTCAATTTCTTTAGGTACATGATATCAGAGGCGGAATCAAAATTTTGAGTGACGGTCAAAGACGTTAATACTTCCTCCTATTGAAAATATATATTTTTCAATTTTTCCAGAAAATTGAAAGAAATTTTTTTTTACTTTGTTTCATTACAAACCACACTTTGTGTTTGGCACATATGAAATCACAAACTACCAGTCACCCAAAAACTAAAAGTCAGGTGGAGAGTCTGGCTGGCTCAACGAGAACAGAAATCTCGTGTGGAACAGAAGGATAAAAGCTCGTCACCCAAAAACTAAAAGTCAAATCTTCTTTTACACAAATCTATTTAATTAGTGATATGATAGCCAAAACAATCTTAAAAATAATATATATTTCAAGATTGTGTTGGATTAATGTATCTTTTTCTGGTTTCTTTTGCTCATTGGCTCCCAAGCTTATGTGAAAAAGAAAATGGAATGACACAATATTGTAAACAAAGATGGATAGATATTGAAAGTCTACGATTTTTAAGGGTCTGTTTCGAAAACTGCCAGATAACTGGTATTAGTGTAATTATTAGGATAATAATTATAAAGCATAATAATTATACGATATTGTATACAATTACGACGATATGTTTGTCTGTCATAATATTATTACAGTTGAATTACAGATTTACTGTTTGGTTGCACAAATATAATTACATGATGACCAAGTAATTACTTGATCAGATAAACATATCAAAACCATATAATTATACTCGATTACACCCAAATTCATCTCCAAACAAGCCCTAAGTAAACTTTGATAACAAAGAATAAAGTGATACTCCCTCAGGTTCAAAATAAATGATTTTTGTAGATTTCGAGAATGAATTAATTATTTTATTTCTACATTCTCCTTGAAGTAATAGTGTTGGAATATGTGTTAGGAGTATTTATGTAAAATAATAAAGGTTAATATAATCAAGTGCATTATTAATTAATATTAGAAAGGTAAATTTTTAAATCTGTATGAAAACAACTAAAAGATTACTTATTTTAGAACGGAAGGAATAGTTATTATTAATGAAGTTAACATTAGAGAATTAATGTTTTCTTGGTTAGCCCGACCTTAGAGCTTTATTTACTGTTATCAAGGAAGACCAAAGCAGTAAATGTCCACAAAAACATAATCATTGGGATTTGGGACATACCTAAAAGACATAATCAATAGGATTACATGATTTTGCATGAAATTCATCAAAAGAAAGTTAAAAAATAAAAACAAAACAATAAAGAGAATGTCATTAGTTGTCGTTTTAAGGCTGGGAGTATTAAGAATGGCACCCCACCACAGTTTGTTGGCTGTCTTCAAAACCATATGTGTTACGTTTCTTTAATTGCTCGTGTAGAGGAGTGGAGGACAGTTTTTCTTTAATTATTTTTTCTTTTTTCAATTTTTCGTAAATCAGGGAATCTCCCGCCCTATCTTTCGGGTGTATTCTGGTTAAACGTTGCTCCAGTATAATAACTCGCAAATTATATTAGAAAGGTAAATTGTATTGTCTTCGATTCAAAATAAGTAATTTTTTGTTATTTTCACACAGATTAAAAAATTCACCTTTTAATATTAATTAACAATGAAATTGACCATATTAACCTTTATTATCCTACATAAACACTCCTAACACATGTTCCAACACTATTTACTCCAAGGACAACGTATAAAAAAAATAATTAATTCATTTCGAAATCTAGAAAAATCATTTATTTTGGACCATAAAAAAAATTTAAAAATCCAGGGGTTTCGATTTAGTTCTGTCACAATCGTTTTGTAAAAAAAAAATTCAGGAGCTTATTTTTGAGATGTTATTACAGTATCAGTTCTTTTCTCTTTTTTTTTTTCTTTTTTTTTTGAGTTTTAAGTAACCCAATTCATATATTTAGTTGAAATATTTAAGTTTTAATAAATAATAAATACCTGCCTATGTGGAGTAAAAAAAAATACGTAACAAGTTTCGAATTCTAATAAATAATAGTAGAAAATTAGACTTAACAATAGAAAGAATGAAAAAGAATACGCATTTTAATTTATTCAATGCTATTCATCTCTTATTTTTGAGAGAATAGATCATAGTTTAGCAAGAGAAAAAGAGAAAAGACAGCGGAAAAAAAGAATATTAATGTTAAAATGTAAATAATCACCATCAATAATGTCAATCACATGATTAAATAGTTCTATTTCATTTTTATAAGGACCTTGTACTTTTTAACCTTAAACTGATTATAATATTTTTATGAAGAAACTAACCATAGTACTCACTATTAATACAAAAATTAAAGCCTTAAACAAATGGGATGCTTCAGTACTGGCTTGGGCTTTAGCAGGCAATAAAGAGTAGTGAAGGTGAAAGGTATATTACCGACAAGGGTTTTGATGGAGTGGTAAGTAATCCTTCATCACCTGACCAGAGGTCTCAAGTTCGAATCCCTTGATATGGAGTCGTCTTTGTTATAGAGAGCGTTTTACCTCCTAATGTGGGACCTATCGCCGTGAATTCGGATTTGTTAGGCCCCAATGTGACTACCGAATACAGGATGAGAAACCAAACAAAAAAGGGTGAAGAATACTACTGTTTCATCAACCGATTTGGTTCTTTCTATTTTTTTCACTGTACGTTCTTTACATTTTAACATTTGTAGTTTATTTTATCTACTTTCTACACAGCAAAATCATAAAATATCAAGCAGAATCAAATTTGGTAGCGCCTTTGTTTCGGGTAAAAAATGTTACGGGTTCAAATTCTGTTATCCCTACCTATTTTTCTCCTATGGGCAGTAAGAGAGATCCATTGAGATCGATCCAAATTGGACATATAGATCTTCATTTTATGGGACTATATGTATGCAAGATGTATTGGGGGTACAAAATGAATCCTCTTTCTTTATAGTCGTATCTACTGTGATAAGAAACCGCTAATTTGATATCTTTAATTAAAGGAGAAATTATTTTTTTTATCATTCCATTTACTTCCTTTGATAGTATACTTTGATTAGTATCATAGCGGAATACCCGCATCAGGTGTTTATTCAAAATTATATTAATTTATTAAATAAAATAATATAATAAGATATGAATATATTAATTAATCATAATTAAGTGAAAGAACATAATTTGAAAATACATATCATATATCTATTTTGGATGCAATCGACCCTAGCTAGTAAGTTTTTATCGGGAAGATTTATGAGCGATGCCTAACACTTTCTCTCGTAAGTCAATCGAGTTCCTTACTCTGAATCTCTGTCGTAGACCAATAACGAGTCAATAAAGTGTTCTTAAGGGGATTACGTTGATAACTTGGCATACCCCAACTCAATGTCAAGTGGCGACTCTGAGCTCTAAATTTGTATGTGTTGATACCTTGATTATCTATGTCGTTTTACCTAATTGATTGCTTGATATTAGTGATTGTTTGTCAATAAGTCTAGTTATTTTGAGATTGTTGTACTTGTTATAAAATAAAGCCGGTAAAGTAAATAAACTAAAGACAAGTATAGAGAGAGAAATTGATATATTATTCAACTTTCAAAATGATGTACATAATGAACTGAAAACTCTTCTATTTATAGAAGAAAGGAAGCAGCTGCGAGGCTTTTCAGGAAGCAGCTGCGAGGCTTTTGTTCAGCTGCTTGTAAGGTGTCTGCATGAGCTGCTTGCAACCTGCCTGTTTAATAAGAAGCTGTTGCAAATCATTTCATTGAGTTGCTTGCAACCTGCCTGCATCAGCTGCTTGTAGATAAACTTCAACAGAGTACTAAATGGATAATCTTCTTCAGGAATATTATCTATAGCGGAGTAATAAATGGACATCCACAAATAATAGTTTCATAACACTCCCCCTTGGATGTTCATTAAAGATAATGTGCCTCGTTAAAACCTTACTAGAAAAAACCCAGTGGAAAAAATCCTAGTGAAGGAAAAAGAGTACACATATTTAGTAATACGCATTTTCAGTTGCCTCATTAACAACCTTACAAGAAAAACCTCATGGGAAAAAACTTAGTAAGGGAAAAAGAGTGCAACGCATATTTCACTCCCCCTGATAAAAATCTTGTTTCAAATATTTGAGTCTCTGTATTCCAATCTTGTATACCATCTTCTCAAAAGTTGAAGTTGGCAAAGATTTAGTGAACAAATCTGCTGGATTGTCACTTGAATGGATTTGTTGCACATCAATGTCACCATTTTTCTGAAGATCATGTGTGTAGAATAATTTTTTGTGAACTGTGTTTCGTTCTATCTCCTTTTATAAATCCCCCTTCAATTGGGCTATGCATGCAACATTGTCTTCGTATAAAATTATGGGCTTATTCTCACATTCCAAACCACATTTGTCACGAATAAAATGAATTACTAATCTCAACCGTAAACATTTCCTACTTGCTTTATGAATAGCTATATATAAGCATGATTTGAAGAAGTAGCAGCAATAGATTGCTTTGTGAAGCGCCATGATATGACAGTACCTCCACATGTATACACATACTCGATTTGAGATCAAGCTTTATGGGGATCAGATAAATAACTTGCATTTGCATAACCAATACGATCTGCACCTACTTTGTTAGCATTAGCAAGATACATAAATGCACCAATTACACTTGAGATAGAGTATTTCAGGACCAAGGAGATCCTCGTCCTTTTCTGGAGGTCTGAACAAATCTTTATTCACTTCAAGTGATTGAATAACCAATGGTGTACTCAATGGGTTCCCTTTGTCCATGTAAATGCGTTTTAAGACCCTTTTTGTATAGCAGATTGATGGATAAAGATGTCGTCTGCTAAATGTTCAATTATTTCTTAAGATATTCAATTGCCTTTGGAGCTCTTCTGAAGTTCCAACAAGATTTATGTCATTAACATAAACAATAAGGATAACAAATTCTGATGACATCTACATTATAGAAATACCTGGACAAATAACATCACTTACATAACCTTCTTTCAGCAAATATTCACCGAAGCGATAATACCATATGCGCCCAAATTACTTTAAACGGTACAATGACCTTTGTAATCTGATCGAGTACATTTCTCAAGGCGTTGAACTATATGCTTCATGCATTTTAAATTCTTTAGGGATATTCATACAGATTTAATCAAAGGAGTCATATAGGTTATGACTTGCATTTAAATGGCATGACATCTTCAGGTGTCTGGACTGCAAGTCCGATCCTTACAATCTTTTATAATATTGTGCACTATATTGTATCAAATATATCGTCGACGGTCATTTTGTATCAGTTCCCAAGCGACATAACATGTTGAGATCTCATAACTTTCTTTATTTTCAGGTACCTGAACTTCTTTTGGAGTTTCATGAAATGTTATGTCATGGGCTTCTAGAGCTCATTTCCTCTTTATTATGATCATTTTGATCATTTGTTCCTATCCTTTTTAAGGATTGTTGCCTTTGGAACCGATTGGTCTACCACGCTTCATGCGTATAGTAAACTCCATCCTTTAGGGACTTTAATTTTAATAGAAGCATTTGCAGTGAAATATGATATTTAATTTTGGATAAGCAAATGCTTCTGGCATTTGACTTGAATTATCTTCTGAGTGAGGATCATACTAATGATAATTCGATTCATATACATATTTTTCAACTGCTTATTCCATCCCCCCGAATGTTAGAAAAACTAACATATATCCCCAATATTCTTTGAAAAACATATCTTTGTGCATTGTGGTAGAGAAATTGATCATATACCACGCATCAAAATATAGTAAAAATTGGTTTCCTAAACCAATTGTGAGGGGAGGACTTATCATATATTATTGACCTGATGTATACAAGTGCTGTTATATGCAATTTAGAAAATCTTAGACCAACACATGAGGATTTGTTCTCATAAGCGATAGTTTAGCCATTAATAGGAGGTATTCAATGTTAAACTAGCTTGGATATAAATCAGCATCATCAAGATGAACTATCTTGATTTCATAATCTGAAATTTATGCTCTTAATTGATAAAAATAATTTCAATTGCCAAACTACAAGTTGACAATACTTACACATGTAACCATCTCATATATGCATCTATAAGTGATTCACGTGATAGGTGAATGGGCCCATATTCACCTTTTATATATTTCATAATTCAGGGATTTTAGTCTCAACTTTAGCTGGTATAATCAATTTATTTTGAGAACAAGCACAAGAGAATTCGTGAAGAATCTTCTAGTTCTTCAGTATATGCTTATCTTTATACTCAAATAGCTCATTTAAAATGGCAAATGAAAACTTCAAGTTTATCATTGCATGTGCTTTCTCTTAGTAAACTTTTGGTTTACTAAGGCATAAACTTTTGCATTTAGTAAACTTCTGATTTACCGTGGCTACTTTTGCCTCAATAAAACTTCTTGTTTACTGTGACTGCTTGTGCATTAGTAATTTTTGGTTCACTGTGTTACATGATGTAGTACAAATTGAAGAATAAGGCGGATAACTTCTCACATACATATTATTTTACCCCCTATGATTGTGGAAATAGGAAGATTTACAATCTTTCAATCATTTATAGCCTTAATATGATAGTCACTTGTATTAGTAAACTTCAGGTTTACTACAAGATATGCTTTGACCATAATCATATAATATGAATGATATGTTTGTATATAAGATCTTCGAGAGCCTTCATTTTTATCCACAATTTAATATTATTCGGACACTACTGGTGTCATGTGTCTTCTAGACAAACAATTAGCTCTTCAAGAGTTTTTGATAAATTTTGTACTATCAAATATCGCTCAGACACTTCTAGTATCATAAGAGAAAATTATAATCAAATAAACAATATAAAGCTAATTCTAAATTTATAAATGACGAAAATAATTTTACTATTTCTACCACTAACTTTATGACAAATATCTCCTTCAAGGAGAAATACCATTAACATCTGAAAATTTTATATCAATGCGGCAATCACATAGTCATTGCATCTTTTAAGGAAAGATGCACGAGTTGCTATTTCCTTCTGGGAACTCAATAACTCTCCATAATATATTAATGTGGTTGCAGTAGAAAGCATTCTACAGGAATGCATTTGCCTTAGAATGATACTTAATAAATTATCCAAGGTGTTTTACGTACATCAAGTACGTGCGACAATAATTTTTATGCCACAAAATAATATTTATATCCTTTGTTATTCTAGCTCTTTAGGAGATGAGTTGTGGTATTTCTTCATTCACTTCAGGGAATAAAAATGTGCTTAAAAATAACTATGAATAGCTCATTATTTTGTTTAAGCACAGAAAGACACACTTTCATAATATTTTTCTACTTTAGGAAGACATTTCAATTGTGTTACTTCTTCAGGAGAAAATTTAAAATACGAAATATTGAGTATATATTCTCTAAATCATATTACCTCTTATGGAGGTGATTTGTAATATATTTACATCAAGAGCGCGTTCATATATTGTCACATTCACTTCAGGGAATGGATTAATATTTATCAACAGTTCTCATCCTTCAGGGAATAGAACATAATTATCTGAACGTGCATTAATCACACCAAATTGTGTGGTGGCTTAGAACCTCTTTTAATATATTTGCTACTTCATGAGCAAATCGAGGTATGTATGTAATAGAGAGAAATTTTCTCTAGCTTATCTTCAATTGTAACCATAACAAGCCTAAATTACCACTTCTAGTGGTCATCATAGGTATATACCACTTCTGGTGTTTAACAAATTTAGTTACAATGAGATATACAAAGTATTGACACTTCTGGTGATCGTACTCTGTTAGAGTTCAAGTGAACCATAAAATTAAGTCATAACAAGACTTAGGAAATATGCCACTGTCGGTGACTATATATATATATATATATATATATATATTTAAAATTCTCATACTTAGCCATCAATAGAGATGAAAATAATAAATTATGGTCCCTTCTCGTAATATTTTTTTTCATGAACAAATTTATGGCATGAACTGCTAAGCGAACCAATTATGCTCCTTAATGAACAAAAATCATATTGTTAGTAGCCAAAAATAGGAATGTCTGATATGTAGGAAGTACTAACCTTTTGAGTAGAACTCTTAATTATGACGATTGAATCTGATTTATATCCATAGACTTTTGCAAACTCAACTCAACAAATAGTTAGTGTTCAACAATATATGAAAGTGCAAAAATTAATGTCACAAGTCCTTTGCTACAAACCTACTTCAAGATAGCAAAGCAGCAAGCGAAAATAATATGTCGTTCATAAAGACAAAGTGATATAGTAAAACCTTTAAGCCAAACATGGAATCATTTCCATGCTTACTTTGCTAATATGAAAATAAAATACTGACCCCAAAGAAATATCAATCGTTCCAACCATTATATAAAGGGTAGAAATCCATAAATATAACAGTTTGATCTTACTTACAGTGAGAACCGATGCCTTTGGACGAGGATAACTATAGTAAAACATCTTTCAAAGTAAGTGTTCAAGGCAGAGTCTCGTGCTGATAACATGTTATAAAATGAAGACTGTAAAGTAAATAAACTAAAGACAAGTATAGAGAGAGAGATTGATATATTATTCAACTTTCAAACTGATGTACATAATGAACTGAAAACTCTTCTATTTATAGAAGAAAGAAAGCAGCTGCGAGGCTTTTCAGGAAGCAGCTGCGAGACTTTTGTTCAGCTGCTTGTAAGTTGTTTGCATGAGCTGCTTGCAACTTGCCTGTTTAATAAGAAGCTATTGCAAATCATTTCATTCAGTTGCTTGCAACCTACCTGCATCAGCTGCTTGTAAATAAACTTCAACAGAGTATCTATAACGGAGTAATAAATGAACATCCACAAATAATAATTTCATAACAGTACTTCATTTGATTAAGTCCTTTGTCATGCGTGAATATCAGCAAGAGATAATAAATACAAAAAAAGAACATTGGAGCAACAATATATAATTGTATGTCCGACCTATAGGCCACTAGTTCGAATTGTGGTAGCAATCACCCACATAACACCTCCCTGAAGCGCGTTTCTTTCAGGGTCGGCCAGTGGGGGAGGCCACTAAGGCTGTTGCTTTAGGCCCCAACTTTTGAGGGGTCCCATTTCCTAATAAATGTATATGCATATATTATTATTTTCTTAAAAAATATTAAATATTATGGTATAAAAACTCTTAAAAAAATATAAAAAAAGAGGATTTTTCTTTTGGAATACTGCTTAAATTTTATATATATTTAAAATTAAGATCTATTATTAAAATTTAACTTTTGACCACCAAATTTATTGAACCGATCCTAATTTCTTCCTCAAATCTGTAAATACAAAATATCTTGTATACCGAATTGTTATATTTCAGGGAAGATCTCCTAACAGATAAGAAAGAAAGCTGAAGATTAGGCATCGAGACTTTGAGGGAAACACTTCACGTGGAAAGATTCATTAGATAGGAGGGGGGGTGGTGGGTATATATTTGGTAAAACCAACCAAAAAAATCACTTAGCCTAATTTTATATAATTTCTTTTCTTAAAAATAATATAAACAAAGAGAGATAGATCTGTTAGGTTGGCGTCTTGAAGGTTCCATCAAAAGGTATCCTATGCACGTTCGAGAGTGACTTTCTAAGTTTGGAATTCTATGCCTAATTATATAAAATAAACATAGTCAAATTTTGAATCTTCGTGCAATTTCAAAGACAATTAATATTTCATTTAATTACAAGAAATACAAATACTAAAAGCTACTTGATCTAAAAATAAAAATAAATTAGTCAAAAATATAATATACATCGATCGTGTAATAATTTTGTACTAATAGTGTTATTTAATCTATTATAGCTGATATATAGCACTATCAGTCATATTTTGCTAGTTGATAATTTTGTTATTCATAAAATATTATTTATAATTATATTTTAATTAATTTTTTTAATATTATCAGTATATAAAAGTTAAACTATACGGTGAAGAAAAAAAAGAATAAATGGATTGCAGTAGTATCTGAAGTGATTGGCCCCAGTTGGAATGACTTATTTTCTTCTGTTAAAGCATGTTGCACGGGTTGACAACTTGACATATGCGTGCTCATTATTTGGTTCTTGGTGTGAACACATTTATAACTACTAGTTTTAGGATACGCTTGTCTTAATAAATATATATTTTCTTTAAATAAATATTATATTAATAAATTATATTTGATTTATAAAATAAAAGTTAAAAGAAATACGAATTCCTAAAAATGATGATTATCGATCATATTTAGCTAACTCACCAAATAAAAAAATTGTGATAGTAAAAGTCCTCAATTATCTTAATAGATATTTTCATCTTAAGTTTTGTTTTAACTTTATAATTTCATTACACCAATTTCGTGCTTTCTTTTTTACTTAGAACACATAAACTCTGAAAGGTTTAAAAAGTTTTTTTGCTAATTTTTTTGAAAAGTATATAATATTAAGTTAATTTTAGAAAACACAAGCAAAGTTAGTAAACTGACAAAATATTTTTTAAAAAAAAACTTTTTTCACAAGCAAAATATAAATTATCTATTTTTTAAGTCAATAAAAATTACTACAAGATTCATAAAATAACCGAAGAAAAAAAAAATTAGTGTTGAAGATTTGGCCAAACATGCTCGATAAGGGGTGACAAACATTATCAAGGAGATTAACGTCTTACACTCAGTTGGAAAATTATATATCATTATGGTGCAAATCTCGACGGCATATTTTAGATCCATAGCAAATATTACTTATATCCATATTTTAAGATTATAAATTTCTGGTGACATTCATATTCCTAGCATTGCCGATAATAAGGCCAAGTTCATATTTACTGTAGTTTTTCTCAATGCACTCTATCAATTGTACCTTATTATATAGACGATTACTTTTTAGTAAATATTTAAGTCTTATATTTTTAATTTTATGTAATTTTTTCTTTGTTAGAATAGTTTTGCAAATAAATTGCATGCTCACAGAAAATGACATGCTAAACAGATAATACTCGTGTAATGTTACATAATAAAGTTTATAACATAAATATAGTACTTATAAAAAAAACTATATGAATATGAATATCATTCAACTTAACTTATAATTACGGACTTGAGTCAATAACTATGTAAAAAATCACTTTTAATAATTGTAACTATAAAAATTTTGAAGTCCTTTATTATCATAGAACTGCCCGAACAATCTAAGAGTTAGAAAATTTACTTCAAATAATTTTTTCCTTTTTTAACTACAGTCAATTGACCTCTTTAATAGAGTATTAAATAATGGGCCTCCTAGTTAATTATATTATTCTTTTTTCTTTTTAACATAAGTAACTTTTGACGTTGCACTCTTTGTTAGTATTAAGGATACTAATTAAACAAGGAATTTCTTACTTCATCTCCTTTTGTTATTTTATTCACGCTACAACTTTTTCTTTTTTAGAAAGGTAATTTATCCATTATAAAGTATACTAACTGAGGGTAAAAAAGGCGAACGACATTTTTCTAAGGGTTTTCGTGTTTTTAATATAGTATAGATATAGATACTAGTTTTAAAATTTAGCATAAATTAGGCGTGTTTTTAATAATAATATAGATAGATACAAGTTTTAATGTACGTTTGTGCGTGTAATCCCGTCTTAGTAAATGGATAATTATAAAAAAAAAATTACATTATATAGCTCAAAAATATCCAAATAAAAAAGATTTAATTGTTTAAATATTAGTTGATTCAAATCCCTAAATATTAGAAAAATAATGAAATTACGATTTCATTTAGTTTGAAATTTATTTTTAAAGGGTAAAAAAGGCGAACGATATTTTGCTAAGGGCCTTCGTGCTATATATATATATATATATATAATGACATTAAATATTTTAGAAACTACTTACACATGAGAGGGGTGAAAAATGTCTCGATAAATATTCGATTTCTGAAAATTTTGCTCAGTTCTTTGTACGGGTTCAAACCGAGGCGAAGCCATCTTTTACAAAGGGGATCAATTGACCATCCTTCACCAAAATATTACGAAAAATTATATTGTGTATATATAAGTAAAATATTGAATTTAATAAAATATATATTTAACACCCTTTGTCGGAAATTTTCTTTTAGTTCTTTCAAATTTAAACACCTTAAAAATAATTCTGGCTTCGGCCATTGGTTCAAACAACTCCGTAATAAATAAAGTGCGAAATAAATAAAATATGATATGTTTGCGTGAAAAACCTTCTTACTTAAGGAAATAAAACTCAAGAACCACTGTCAGATTTCTCCCAGAAAACTTCACTAAAACAAATAAGGAGTTTCAGGTTACAAACTTTATAACCTAAGAAACTGATAAGAGTATTTTTTGGATGGCCGCTAGACATGTTGAAAGAACCTACAAGCAGAGGCCCTTCAACATAATGCAATCAATCCAATATAGTTATATTATTTATTAATCATTAAAACCAAAAGTCAACATATAGTATTTATTAGTCTAAAGCTATTGTTGCAAAGAGTATTGGCCATAGGAATTGTTTATACTAAAATTTGGATAATAAATAAACTTATATTGTGGTTTTATAGATATGTGATTTCGCTAAAACTAATTGATAAATAGGAAAAGTAAATGACAGAATTAAACTATAAATAAATCAAACCAGCGTTCAAATAGTGCTTCAGCCTCGAGTCAAGATACCCTCGAACTGATAAGTGCAAGAACAATAAGAAATGGAATAAAATGATGAACAATAGCGCAAGTAAGAAAGAGTTGTATTTCTTTAATCTTTGTGATTGATGATGCTTACAAATGATTAGAAATCCTCTTTATATAGTTAAGGAATTCTACTTATAATATTACTCTAATTACAAAGAAAATCATACAATTAACTAATTAATCGCTTCTTATTTGATCCTTTCAGAGATTTGCGCCATGATCCTCGACCAATCACAGATATCTCGCTCTTCTGTTACTGAGATATCTCCGATATCACTCGGAGTCTGTCTCCATTGGCTTCGATTAATACCAACCTCGATCTCGAACTCAATGCCTCAGCACCACAATTTGGTCGAAGCTGACCTTCGATGCAACGTACCAGTCTCGATCACATAGTAAAATCGGGTAGCCCCGATTTCAACCGTATATAAATAGTCCCCTCGTTTTTTGGAAGTGTAATAACAAGAAAAGAATTGAGCCTTCGATTTTTTCCGACCTCGATAACCAATGATGGCATCCCCGTGATGTAAGCGATGGAAGTGACTAGTGTTGTTGAACCGTCGCCGTAAATCCATACATAGGCCTTCTTCTTATCGAATCAAACTTTACCTTCACCTTCATCTAATTTTCTAAGCTTTTACCTCTCTCAAGTTCTTCTCTTCCATTACTCTTTAGGTTTTCACCGCTAGTCTTCAAATACCAAATCTTACTATCTTCTTATTTCCTCAACTCATAAGATGTCGAAAACATCTAAAATAGTTCCACAAAAGGAGAAAGCTTCTTCTTCTTCTTCACGGCCGGCCGACAACAAAACACCGGTGGATCCGCTCCCTCAGGAGTGTGTTCCCAGCCCGTGTGTCCTTAAATCCGATTTCAAGACCGAGAAACCTCCATCGGTCCCTGGTCCTTGTGAGCACGTGTCGAGATACATTTTCTCGATAACCTTGAGGTATCTCGAGCAGATCACGAGAGATTGCAACTGGGGGATAAAGTGGTAGAGATCCCATCCCCTGAAGAGAGCATCGCTACCCACGTGGAAGGGTATCTAAGTGTTACACTTACCCTTTCACGTTGGGCCCTCTCGACCCCGTCATCATTGACTTTTGCCGTCAATACCAGGTGACCTTAGGACAAATACACCCTTCCTTTTGGCGCATAGTCATCATGCTCCGATTCTTCATGAGCAAAGTCGAGGGGATCCCATTCACCCTCGATCACCTCATCAGGTTATACAGCCCTCGTATCTTTCGAGGGTTGATCAAGCTGCAACGTTCGGGAAACCAAGGTATTATTCTCGAGCATCGGCGAGGAAAAAGATCGAGGCTGGATGGGTAGATTTGTGCGAGTGAGGACCTCCGATCTCATCCCGACGGAAAAGATCTTATTTCTTGAGAAATATAATCCGAAGCGTAAGTGTTACTTAAGTTGTTAATTTCCATGCTTTATTTCGTTCCTCGGCTTTATTAATGTCTTCCTTCGTCATGCAAAGGTCGTTTGGATGCCTCGAGCAATCCTCGACCTTGAGAGTTGGGTCCGAAAACTGGCCTGACTTCTACTTATGTAGAGCGTTGTTGGCACGATTTGGCAAAAGGCCGATGGGAGGCAAAAAACCATGGTAAGCTTCCTCTTTTACATATTCGATGAATTGGTAATATCCCTTTATACTTACTTAATTTCCTTGTGTGTTGTCCTGAGCAAGGATGCGTCCTTGATTCCGCCGTCTAGTGAGGAGGAGGCTTTGGTTCCGGCTCCGAAACCGGTGAAGGGCAATAAGATAAAAAAGGGCCTTGACCTCCAAGGACCCTAAACCCAAGAAGAAAAAGAGACCGATTAGTAAATCGAGGATAGATGTCGTTTCTATCCTTGCCCATGTAGTTCAGGAATTAAGGGAGGAAGAAGAAGAAGAAAATCAAGATGGTGACTCGATGCTTGCGACTCGAGTGAGAAAAACATCGATACCCCCAAGGTCGCTAAATCGGTGGCGGTTGGTGAGGCCCCACCTTGTGCTGAGGAGGCTTTGGAGAAGGATTCAGGCAAATTCCTCGAGTCATCCGAGATTGAAACTGCTTCTTGTCAAACGGCGAGTATATCTGAGGGGGCTGGTCCCAAGACCCCTCGAGTTGAAAAGGGCGCCCCGGGTGACTCACTTGGGGCAATTACAATAGGTCACTCACCATCCCTTCCTGCCTATTCCGAAGAGGCTATACGGGATGCTAAAGCCTTGGGGACTCCCGAAGTAAGTTTACATTCTTTTGTTGATGTAGCATTCCTTTGTTTTTTTGTCTAACTCTTTTCCCTTTTTATACATGCTTTCTCTAAGTCCCGAGCTGAGCTGAGCCAGTGTGAGGTCGATCTCCAAAGGCTTTCTAAAGAGAGGAATCCCCTCAAGCTTCACTGTGGGCAGAATGACGAGGAGATTAAGGACCTCCGAGTCGAATTGGCTAAAGCTCATAAAGAGCAGACCGATCTGACCGGGCAGGTAATGATACTCTTGAAAAATCATGGACTTGATTCGGGAACAGAGGTTAACATTTCAATATCACAACTGCAGCAAAAGATCGAGAGGATCAAGTTTTTCCGAGAAGAGGTCGATCAAGTGAAGGCAGAGTCCTACGGGTGGAAGGAAGGCATGGACTGCCTTGTTGCTGAGAAAGAGACTGCCCTGGCCCAGTTGTTGTCAGTCGAAGCCCAACTTCGAAATATGAAGGAAAAGTGTTTGGCTCAGGCTAAGAAGATTGAAGAGCTCAAGGCTCAGTTGGCTTCTGAACTTGCGAAGGACCAAGCTGAGGCCGAAAAAGCAAAGGCCGAGGCTGATTAGACGGTGGCCATTTGTCGGGTTGATGTCGAAGCTGCTCAGGATCAAGTGAGGGAGGCTGTCGATACTGCTCAAACACGAGCACATTGGATTGCCAAGCTTTCAAAATGCTAATCTCGTAGGGAGACCCTCGAGGAGATCCACGCCTGAGGTTTCGATCTTTCCGAATAGATAGAAAAGGAAAAGGAGCATGAAGCCGATGCTAGGATACTGGCCTCTTCTGACGACGACGATGATGATGTCGGCAGCAATAGTGGGTCCGAGAATGATAAGGGACCCGAGGAAGAAGCTGCCTTCGAAGAAGGAGTTACCCCCGAGAATAGCTATGATCTTTGTATTTTTCTCCCTTTTTGTGTAGGACCATGGTTGGTCCTTTGTAAATACCTTCGTACACATATATAAGAAAATTGATTTTTGAATTTCGTCTCAATTTTTGACTTGTGAAAATTTTGATTTGCTTTATGCCTTGTAAAAATTTTGATATACTTCATGCCTTGTGAAAAATATGTTTGCGACTTCGAATCTCAGGCAACTTGACCGAAGCCAATTTAATATAGCCTTTGTAGTCGAGTGAGCACTTGCTCGAACTCGAAGTAGTAAAACCTTTAGGTTTTAGTTGAGCGAGGATGAACTCTCAAACTGAAAAAATATAATGGGCCTTAGGCTCTTGAATCGGGCCCAGAAAAATGATTGTTTCCCTTTTCGTCTTAAAAAAATTACACATATAGGAATTTGTTATGCCTTAGCATGAAGTAATTAAGTCTGTACCCGTTGGGTTTTTTCGGGACCTAATGTTATCGGAACCCATTGCTTTTTTGTGCCTTATCATAAGTTTGTACTAAATTGTTCGATACCTCTTAAGGTTTTTCGAGGGCTGATGTTATCGAAGCGCTTTTATTATTTCGTCGAGGGTAGAGTTTTTAACCGGTTTATAGAAGAATTCTATAGCCATTTTTTATTGCGGAATTCGGAGGTCTCCGAGCCGTGTTAGTTAGGTCGTAGCCTTGGGATTGCTTCTTAGGCTTATTTTCCCAATTACACTTTGAACTTGTTCAAAGTGTTAGTCCCCGCGTAGGGTGGCCTTAGCCTATAATATCGAGGGTTTCCTTTGTATGGTCTTATGGTCTCGAAGCTGAATAATTCGAACATGTCATTTTTTTATGGCAATACCCGAGTACGGGGTTGATCGTTCGAAGTTTAGTTGCAATTGGCCCTTGATCCAGTTTCCACAAAATCATAAGTATGGGATTTGTAAAATAGAAATTTCATTAAGTCACGGGACATCTAGTCAGAAAAAATACTTCTTTCAATAGTTCATACATGCGTACATGTTTTGCCACTAGAGGTCGAGCAATCTACATGGACACGGTTCATTCGACCGTTTGGTCCTTTACAAAAAATTTCCTATCGAGACCCTGTTAACATGAAGTATTTTCCTTGAAAACATCTGAGGGTGATGCCCCCACTATTCGAGGTTTATTGTAAAAAAGCCTTAGATACTCTAAGTTAGCACGAACAAATGGTTGGCTTGTTATAAACATTGCCGGAAAAACCCATTTAGGATAAAAGCTGGTCGAAGGGAAAAAGAGTGCAACACGTGCTTTTAGTCCTAAGGATTTCATGCTTGGAGGGAACTTCGATGCCTTCGCTCGAACACCTGAAATAAGTTAGTATAAAATGTAAATGAAAAAGGATAAGGTCATACCTCAACAATAATATCATTTGAGGAGTGATATGTTCAAATTATTTGGTAGTTGTTCGCCGTTCATCATGCCAAGCTTATAGGATACCTTTCCGACGATGTCGAGAACCTGATACGGCCCTTCCCAGTTTGGGCCGATTTTTTCTTCGTTTGGGTCTCGAGTATTGAGGGTGACTTTTCTCAGAACTAAGTCCCCGATTCTAAAGTGGCGAAGGTTGGCCTTTCGATTATAGTACCTTCCGATGCGTTGCTTTTTTGCGGCCATTCGGACGAGGGCGGCTTCCCGTTTTTCAACTAGTAGCTCAAGGCTCATATTCATAGCCTTGTGATTTGACTCTACTGTTGCGTATCGAAACCTGGCGTTGGGTTCCCCTACTTCTATCGGGATCAGGACTTCGGCGCCGTATACTAAGGAGAACGGTGTTTCCCCCGTACTTGAGTTTGACGTAGTTCGATACGCCCAAAGGACTTTGGGTCAAATTTCTCTCAATTTTCCCACGGCGGCGTTCAATCTTTTCTTTAGATTCTGAATGATGGTCTTGTTTGTCGATTCGGCCTGTCCGTTCCCACTAGGATGATACTGTGTTGATAAGATCCTTTTTTATTTTGTGATCTTCGAGAAACTTTGTTATTTTGTTGCCGATTAATTGTTTTCCATTGTCGTATACGATTTCGGCAGGTATCCTGAATCGGCATATGATGTGATCCCAAATGAAGTCTATAACTTCTTTTTCTCTTACTTTCTCGAATGCCTGTGCTTCAACCCACTTAGAGAAATAGTCAGTCATAAATAAAATGAATTTTGCTTTATCTTGGGCCGATGGAAGAGGGCTAACGATGTCCATTCCCCATTTCATGAACGGCCATGAGGATATAACTGATTGAAGTTTCTCTCCGGGTTGGTGGATCATTGGTGCATACCTTTGGCATTTATCACATTTTTAAACGAATTCTTTAGTATCTTTCTCCATATTGGCCCAATAGTATCCCGCTCTGATGACTTTGTGAACTAGTGATTCGGCACCGGAATGGTTCTTGCAAGTATGTTCGTGAACTTCTCGTAGGACGTAATCGGTGTCTTCTGGTCCCAAGCATAATGCCACCTGTCCATCGAACATCCTCTTGTACAATGGCCATCTTCGACCAATATGAATCGAGCAGTTTTTGTTCGTAGAGTCCTTGATTCCCTAGGGTCCATTGGGAGCTTCCCATTTTTAGATACTCGATATATTAATTCCTCCAATCCCAAGATAGGATTGTGGAGTTTATTTAGGCATGGCCTTCCTCGATTACTGACTTCGAAAGTTGTACGGGGGTCCCCGAGCTGATTTCGTCGTCTTCGACCGATGACCCATAATTTGCAAGGGCATTGGCCTCACTGTTTTGTTCCCGAGGTACATGCTGTAAGGTCCATTCTTTAAACTAATGTAATGTTACCTGCAACTTATCCATGTAACTCTACATTCGATCCTCTCGAACCTCGAAGGTTCTGTTGAATTGGTTTACCACCAGTAGGGAGTCACATTTGGCCTCGATGACCTCCGCTCCCAAGCTTTTAGTCAGTTCGAGACTTGCAATCATGGCCTCGTACTCGGCCTCGTTTTTAGTTAACTTAGAAGTTTTGATAGATTGCCTAATTGTATTGCCTGTGGGCGGCTTCAAAACGATGCCTATCCTTGACCCCTTCACATTCGAGGTGCCGTCTATGAAAATTGTCCATACTCTCGATGATGTACCCGATTTTAACAAAAGTTCCTTTTCGACTTTGGGTACGAGGACTGGCGTGAAGTCGTCCACGAAGTCTGCTAAAATTTGAGACTTGATGGCCGTTCGGGGTTGATACTCGATATTATACCCACTAAGTTCGACGGACCATTTGGCCAATCGGCCCGAGAGTTCGGGCTTATGAATAATATTACGAAGAGGAAAAGTGTTCACCACACAAATTGGTTGACACTGAAAATATGGTTTTTGTTTCCTAGAGGCGCTTATTAGAGCAAGTGCTAACTTTTCTAAGTGTGGGTACCTGGTTTCGGCTTCACCTAAAGTTCGACTAACATAGTAAACTGGAAATTGCATACCTTGCTCTTCTCGAACCAAGACCCCACTTACCGCGACTTCCGAGACTGCCAGATATAAATAGAGTTGCTCGTCCATTTTCGGGGTATGAAGCAATGGGGGCTCGAGAGATACCGTTTTAACTCTTCCAATGCTTGTTGGCATTCCGGGGTCCAGGCAAAATTGTTATTCTTTTTGAGCAGTGAGAAGAACTTATGACTTCGATTTGAAGACCTCGAGATAAACTGGCCCAAGGCGGCTATCCACTTTGTCAATCTTTGCACGACCTTAACGATGTCCACGACTGTGATGTCGTCGATCGCCTTGATTTTATCAGGGTTTATCTCAATTCCCCGGTTTGATACCATAAAGCTGAGGAATTTGCCCGAACCGACCCCGAAAGCACATTTCTCGGGGTTGAGCTTCATGTTGTATTTTCTCAATATATTGAAGGTTTCCTTCAAATATGTTAAATGGTCCTCTGCGCGCGGGGACTAACTAGCATATCGTAAATATATACTTCCATTGATTTACCTATTTGTTCTTCGAACATTTTGTTCACTAGGCGTTGGTAGGTAGAACAAACATTTTTTAGTCCAAATGGCATTACGTTATAACAATATGTGCCATATTTAGTGAAGAACGAAGTCTTTTCCTGATCCTCCGGGTTAATTTGAATTTGATTGTACCTGGAGTAGGCATCGAGAAAACTAAGGATCTCGTGGTCGGTCGTGGAATCGATCATGTCATCGATGTTCGGCAGAGGAAAAGAATCTTTGGGACATGCCTTGTTTAAATCTTTATAATCTACACACATCCTAAGTTTGTTCCATAGGGACTACTACTACGTTTGCTAACCATTCGGGATATTTTAATTCCCGAATGGATCCTATTTTGAGAAGTTTAGTTACCTCGTCCTTGATGAATGCATGTTTTACCTCGGACTGGGGCCTTCTCTTTTGTTTCACCTGTATGAACTTCGGGTCCAGGCTCAATCGATGTGTTGTGATTTCTGGTGGGATTCCTTTCATATCCAAGTGGGACCAGACAAAACAATCCATATTATCAATATGAAACTTAATGAGTTTTTTCCTGAGTTCGGGGGTTAACCCCATACCTAGGTATACCTTTTGATGGGGTAGGTATTTGATCAATATAACCTGTTCCAGCTCTTCGGCTGTCGATTTGGTGGCGTCGGAATCTTCGGGGATAATGAAGGATAGAGGGATCCAGCAGTCGTCGTCCTCTTTCGCTCCCTGCTTTTCCGACTGAGTTGAGGCTGGTGAATGGGGTTGCTATGTGGACTCCTGTTTTCCTTTGACCTCCGATCCCTTCATTGACGAAAGCGTCGTTATCGGTATCACCTCATCAACTGCGGACATTATTTTACAGTATGTTGCTCCCCATATATCGTTTTCACTCCATCCGACATTGGGAACTTCAGCATTTGGTGGAGAGTCGAAGGGATTCCCTCATATTATGGATCCAAGGCCTTCCGAGCAGGGCGTTGTACCCCATGTCGCCCTCGATTACATGGAAATTGGTTTCTTGAATAGTCCCAGCTACGTTCACCAATATAATGATTTCTCCTTTAGTTGTTTCACTGGCCACGTTGAAACCATTCAGAACCCGAGCTACGGGTACGATTTGATCTTGCAGGTCTAGCTGCTCCACACCCCTCGATCGGATAATATTTTCCGAACTACCTGGATCGATTGAAACACGCTTAACTTGAATTTTATTCATAAATATAGAAATTACCAGAGCGTCATTGTGGGGTTGAGAGATTCCTTCTGCTTCCTCATCGTTGAATGATACGGTGCCTTTTGGCACATAAATTCAGGTCCGTTTTTCCCTAGTAATTGACACCTTAGTGCGTTTGAACACGGGCCCTTGTGGAATATCGACCCCACTGACGATCATGTGAATCACATGCTTTGGATCTTCCTGTTCGTTTTCCTGTTGGCGTCCCTTTCTTTGAAATGATTTTTGGCTCGATCACTTAAGAAAGCTCGAAAGTGGCCCTCGTTGAATAGACGGGCTACCTCCTCCCTCAGTTTTCTGCAGTCTTCGGTTCTATGGCCATGGGTGCGATGATACTTGCACATTAGATTGGGGTTTCTCTGGGAAGGATCAGTTTGTATGGGTTTGGGCCATCTAGTATCTTCGATTCTCCCAATTGCCGACGCAATATCTGGTGCGTCGATGTTGAAATTGTACTCTGATAATCGTGGTGCCTTTGTAGGATCAACATGCTTATCGAAACCACCTTTGCTCATGAGTTCCCGAGAACTCTATCCTCGATCGCCCCTTGGATCATTTCGGATGGGATTGCGCCCGGGGCCGCCGTATATGCGATCTGCATTGTATGGATGATATTGGTCTCTGTTCGACCGAGGTTCCGTATCGATATCCCTATGGTTTCTGCCTACGGGCCTGCTTGGATATGCGGAACCGGAAGGTTCCCAATTGGTCGGCCTCGACTCTGATCTTCAACTGGTACTGATTATGTACATCGGCCTAGGTTACCGCTGGATATTCAATTATATTCTACTTCAATTGACGTGATGATATCGAACTCCGTTCGTTCAACCCCTGAGTAAAGGCTTGAACATCCCAATGGTCTGTGACCGGTGGTAGCTCCATACGTTCCATTTTGAATCGAGATACGAACTCCCTCAGCATTTCGTTATCCTTTTGTTTTACTTTGAAAAGGTCTGATTTCCCTGTCGCAACATTTATTGCCTCGACATGTGCCTTCATGAAAGAATCCGCAAGCATGGCGAATGAGTCGATGGAAGGCGGTAGATTGTGGTACAGATCATTGCTCCCTTTTATAGAGTTTCTCCAAATTTCTTCAGTAGAACATATTCGATCTCATCATCTTCCAAATCATTTCCTTTGATGGTGCATGTATAGGAGGTGATAACAATTAAACTTATATTGTGCTTTTAAGGATGTGTGATTTCGCTCAACACTAATCTATAAATATGAAAGTAAATGACAGAATTAAACTATAAATAAATCAAACCAACATTCAAATAGAGCTTCAGCCTCGAGTCAAGATACCCTCGAACTGATAAGCGCAAGAATAGTAAGAAATGGAATAAAATGATGAACAATAGCGCAAGTAAGAAAGAATTGTATTGCTTTAATCTCTGTGAATGATGATGCTTACAAATTCTATAACTCCTCTTTATATAGTAGAAGAATTCTACTTATGGTATAACTTTAATTACATAAGGAGATCATACAATTAGCTAGTTAACCGTTTCTGATTTGATCCGTTCTGAGATTTGCGCCATAAGCCTCGATCAATCACGGATATCTCGCTCTTCGTTACTGAGCTATCTCCGACATTACTCAGGGTCTTTCTCACTTGGCTTCGATTAATACCAACCTCGATCTCAAACTCAATGCCGCAGCTCCATGATTTGGTCGAAGCTGACCTTCGATGCAACGTACAAGTATCGATCAAATAGTAAAATCGGATAGCCTCGATTTCAATCGTATACAGTAATGCTCCAGGATTTTAACTTAAAATCCTTGATTATCTTCAAGATGAAAAGGGAAGACGTAATATGTAGGGATGACAATTAAACAGTACGAAGCGAATTTGATCTTCTGCAGAGCGGGGTGGGTTTGACTTTACATGGGTGCGAGGCGAGACGAGGCAGGACGAGCTGAAATAGTATCTCAAAATCTTATATTTGCATTTTTGTTTGACTTGTGCTACCACTCTGCAGGTTCTAGGAAGTTTCAGATGGTAAAGAGAATCATTTTTTGCTCTCAATATAGCATAGGTCACTGTTGCTAATGCGGCCAATACAAATGCGCACATAGTTGTATATTACGTGTTTTATTTTCTACTGAATACATACGTGTTCTTTAGTTTTTTCTCATGGCGGGTAGTTATTAATTCATACTAATCTTTGGATATGTACATTATACGTGTAGTCTATATCAACTACTACATAATTTTTAAAAATTATAATAAATATTATTCAATAATATATTTGATCGTATAAAAATAAAATTAAAAAAAGGGTAAGCTCCTGAAATAATGAATGTAGATTTCATTGAACTAGCTCAATACGTGTTAATGTAATTTTTGAGAATTAATTTGAAAATATCTTATGAAAATTATTGGTAATTATTTTAGTGAGCTAATAATAAAAATAAACTGTTAATATAAAAACTATTATTATCACAATTCTTTAAAAAATTGTCAAATAATATAAATTAAAAATGGGTTGTATGAGCTATCATACAAAAGAAACATACTAACAAAACCAATAAATTAAAATCTTCCGTGTCATATTGTTGCGTGTGACCTAACGGACACAAAGAATTTTGTCATCAATTGGATGAGAAAGAGCACTTACTTCTAATTATTTCAGTGTCCCTACTTTTCGATATTTTTATTTATTCACCCTTTTTTCTTCAAGTGAAATGAAATATATGGAGGAAAATTAAGGAAATAAAAATTAAATTATCAACTCCGTAGTGCAAATGTACTTGAGCATCAAATTAGTGCATTCCTTTAAAAAAAAATTATGTATATTCAATTGAATATTGTGGAAACAGGATTGAGAACTAGTTCACTCAATGAGTTCCTGTATTTCACGTCGAGATTAAAGTTCAAATCTCATCAATAGCATAATATTCTTTCCGCGTTTTCCCACTCCTCCACCAAAAGCGGATTCAGAATTTTAATTTGATGAGTTTAATCCTTATATTCTTACATTTTATACTCATTACACAATTAACATTATGGATTCAAAACGTAGTATTTATTAAAATTTGATGATCTCTTACATATATATTTAAGATTCATATTAAAATTATTGGGTTCGATTAAAACCGTACTCCAGCAGCTATATCTTCCCCTGTCCTACCCTGATATAATATTAAAAAAAACAAAAAAAAAATTGTGGAAACATTGTAGATAACAACTTGACAAATTTGGAAAGACTCTATGGTCTTATCAAGTAATATTGACCGTAAGATGGAATTATATTGTCTTAATTTAATGGGGGATGTCTTTCCCTTGTCTTCTGTCTCGAAAAGTTAGCAGTAAAAATTGTTGGGTTTTTAAGTTTGGTGTAACTTAAAGAGGGTGAATGGGAAATGGAGGAAAAATGAAATATTTGAGTTTCCCTCCTTGACAAAGGGACATTGTCCCATATTGGAGGAAGAAAAGACTTTTGATAGGTATATATACAATTGCTCTTCTTCTAGCTCTTAAAAAGTTTAGAAGAAGGCAAGCCTCGCGTCATCGTCGTCGTCTTGCTCGGCTCGGCTTCGGCTTCGGTCAACGATTGATTCATTAATCTTTTTGGGTAAAATTCCTTTCAACTATTTAATTAATTATTTTACGAAAATTCAATCCGGAATAACCCATGGCCCGCGATCCGGTCCCAATATTTCCACTTGTTCCAACAGTTATGGTTGTTCAGAAAGGTTGCAAACCTTTTCAGAAACAGTGCCAAATGTCTATAAATATGCCTTGATTCCCAGAATTTTTAGTTACTAAATTTTCTGATTATCTTCTTCTTCTTTTGCACAATATTTTCCAGTGTGTTTTACGACCATTGAGTGGTTCGAAGTTCAACCAGAGTTTTTGGTACCAACACGCTGGTGAGTTAAATCGTTATATCCTGGGAGGATAATATTCCAACACCTCGGGTACTTGAGGGAAATAATTTTCTTAAGGACACGTTGTGCATTCAGTGGGCCCGATTTTTCCAATATTGTTTTCCAGAATTTATTTCGTTAAACTGGTGTTACTAACTTTCTGTTTCTGTTCATATTTCAGAAAGTTTAATGGTTTAATTGTTTATTACATCAATACAGATTGAATAACAATCTTAAGAATTTTTTTTATTTTATTATATCCTGTATTCTATTTTTGGAAATTAAAACCTGTGTGGTTTTCTACTCCTTCTGAATTTTACTATTCTGATTTGAAGATATAAAAACTTCATCAGAGTATTGGAATTTAGAAAACGATTTGAAGAACATAAAAACTTCATCGTTTTCTGTGAATCAGTATATAAAAAACTTCAAGTTTTATTTATCATACGTATTTTTTATTGTTAATTACAATATTATCTATTGTTCTGGTTTTGCCATTAATTGAACTCGTTTGTTGTTGACAATGAGAAATGGCAATTGATAACGGAAATCCTTCTGCAACTGTTGCTGCAACGACGATAGCCTCGTCAAGCCGCACTATTGTTCCACCGGCCGAGAAACTGGAGAAATTTTCTGGAGACAACTTTAAAGGATGGCAGCAAAGGGTGTTCGTCTGTCTTACCACACGTGGTATGCAGAAATTCACTAGTGAAGAGCCTCCAGTGCCTGCTGCAGACATGCCGGACAACGAAAAATTCATGATTGTTGAGGCATGAAAACATGCAAATTTTCTTTGCAAAGGTATATATTAAGCGCTTTAGAGGATGACTTGTACAATGTGTACAGTGTAATGAATACTTCGAAATAATTATGGGACACACTTGAGAAGAAGTACAAGACTGAAGATGCATGCTTGAAGAAGTTCGTGGTTGCCAAGTTTCTATACTATAAAATGATAGACAGCAAACTGTTGGAACCCAAGTTCAGGGGCTTCAACTTATTTTACACGACCTTATTGCTGAAGGTATGGTCGTGAATGAAGCATTTCAAGTGGCTACAATGATTGAAAAATTACCTCCTTCGTGGAGAGATTTCAAGAACTATCTTAAGCACAAACACAAAGAAATGAAGTTGGACGATCTTGTGATTCGTCTCAAGATTGAGGAAGACAACAAAACAATCGAGAAGAAGTCTCATGGAAATTCAACGATCATGGGAGCTAATATTGTTGAGGAGACTTCTCCAAAAAGTAAGAATAGGAAGATGTCTTCTAGACAGACTAAGGAGCAGAACAAAAAGAAATTCAAGGACAACTGCTACAATTGTGAAAAATTTGGTCACAAAGCCCCTGATTGTCGTCTCCCGAAAAAGGATAAGAAGAAAGAACATGCCAACATAGTGAAGAAGAATGATGACATTGATGATCTTTGGGCAATGCTTTCGGAATGCAACCTAATTGAAAATCCGAAGGAGTGGTGGATTAACTATGGAGCCACTCGAAATGTTTGTACTGTCAAAGAAGCATTTGCGACTTACTCAATTGCCGGTCCCGAAGAAGAGCTTTCCATGGGAAATAATGAAACAACCAAGATTGAAGGTTATGGGAAGATATTCCTGAAGATGACTTCCGACAAGGTGTTAACGCTCAACAACGTTCTTCATGTTCCTACTATTAGGAAGAATTTAGTCTCTACTTCCTTACTTGTGAAGAATGGATTCAAATGTGTATTTGTTTCTGGTAAAGTTGTTGTAAGCAAGAATGAAATGTATGTTAGAAAAAGCTACCTCATGGAGGGCCTTTTAAAACTCGATGTAATGGTTGTTGACAGTATGAATAAAATTTCAGTGTCTTCTTATTTATTGGAGTCAAATGATTTAAGGAATATTCGTTTAGGATATGTCAATTATAAAACCTTGCGGAAGTTAATTAATTTAGAAGTATTTCCTAAATTCGAGTGTAATAAATTGAAATGTCAAATATATGTTGAATCTATGTTTGTAAAACATCCTTATAAGTCTGTTGAAGGAATTCAAATCCTTTAGACTTAATTCATACCGACATTTGTGATATGAAGTCGACACCATCTCAAAGTGGGAAAAGGTATTTTATTACTTTTATTGACGATTGCACTCGATATTGTTGTGTTTATTTGCTTAATAGCAAGGATGAAGCAATTGAAATATTTAAGCAATACAAGAATGAAGTGGAGAATCAATTGAATAAAAAGATCAAAATGATTAGAAGTGATAGGGGTGGAGAATATGAATCTCCATTTGCAGAAATATGTTCTGAATATGGAATTATCCATCAAACTACTGCACCTTGCACACCTCAATCCAATGGGATTGCAGAAAGGAAAAATTGGACATTAAGGGAAATGATGAATTCTTTATTAATAAGTTTCGGATTACCGTAGAGTTTGTGGGGGGAACTGAATACTCAACAGAGTACCCCACAGCAAAAACATAATCTATTCCATATGAAAAATGGAAAGGAAGAAAACCCAACTTGAAATATTTCAAAGTATGGGGGTGTCTAGCAAAGGTACAAGTTCCTTTACCTAAAAAGTTTAAAATCGGACCAAAACTGTAGATTGCGTTTCCATTGGATATGCTACAAACAGTAAAGCATGTCGGTTTTTGGTTCATAAATCCGATAATCCCGAGATTCATGTTAATACGGTAATGGAATCAGATAATGCTGAATTCTTTGAAAGCATCTATCCGTATAAAACTGAATGCGAGTTGTTAAGTGAAAGACCTAAACGACCTCAGGAAGAACCAAAAGAAAATACTCCAAGTGTAGAAGATCCAAGGCATAGCAAACGTCAAAGAACATCTTCTTCCTTTGGACCAGATTTTGTGACATTCTTGCTTGAAAATGAGCCTCAAACTTTTAAAGCATCTATGTCATCTTCTGATTCATCGTTTTGGAAAGAGGCAGTCAATAGTGAGATTAAATCTATATTGGATAACCATACATGTGAATTGGTTGATCTTCCTCCGGGAAATAAGCCTTTAGGTTCGAAATGGATCATTAAACGGGAAATGAAAGCTGACGGCACTATTGAGAAATATAGGGCAATACTTGTTGTCAAAGGTTATAGAAAAAAGGAAGGCATTGATTACTTTGACACTTACTCTCCAGTAATGAGGATAACATCTATTAGGGTGTTAGAGGCACTAGCGGCTGTGTATGGTCTTGAAATCCATATAAGGGATGCTAAAATAACTTTCTTAAATGGAGAATTGGAGGAAGAGATTTACATGGGACAACCTGAGGGTTTTGTGATTCCTGGTAAAGAAAATAAAGTGTACAAACTTGTTAAGTCGCTTTATGGACTTAAACAAGCACCCAAACAATGGCATGCCAAATTTAACCAAACAATATTGGCAAGTGGGTTTAAAATCAACGAGTGTGACCAATGTGTTTGCATTAAAAATACTCCAGGTCATGAAGTCATTATTTGTTTATATGTTGATGACATATTGATAATGAGCAAAAATATGGCAGATATAAATGCTACAAAGATCATGTTGGCTAAAAATTCGACATGGAAGACTTAGGAGTTGCTGATGTGATCTTACAAATCAGAATTCACAAGACTCCATAAGGTCTAGCATGATCACAGTCTCACTACATTGAAAAAGCACTTGACAAATTCAAATATTTGGATTTCAAAATTGCCAAGACTCCAATTGACGTGAGTTATGCACTTCATAAGAATGAAGGTGAAAGTGACTTACAACTGGACTATGCAACAGTATTGGAAAGTTTGATGTATATCATGAATTGTACGCGACCAGATATAGCATGTGCTATTAGCAAACTGAGTCGGTTTACAAGTAATCCTAATCAAATACATTGGACGGAAATGAAACGAGTTATCTGAAACATACCCAAAATTATGTTTTGCATTATAACAAATATCCCTCCGTGATCGAGGGATATAGTGATGCAAATTGGATCACCGGAAGTTAAATCCACGAGTGGATATGTTTTCACAATTTGGGGTGGAGCAGTGTCTTAGAAATCATCCAAACAAACGTGCATCGCCCTTTCTACAATGGAATCTAAATTCGTAGCTTTAGATAAGGCCGGTGAAGAAGTTGTATGGCTCCGAAATTTCTTGGAAGACATTCCATTTTGGCCCAAACCTTTGGCACCTATTTTAATGCATTGTGATAGTCAAGCGGAAATAACCAGCGAGCATTATGTATAACGAAAAATCTTGTCATATACGACGGAGAAACAATACCGTTAGACAACTACTCTCTAGTGGTGTTATCACAATTGACTACGTAAAGTCAAGAGATAACGTGTCGGGTCGACTTACAAAAGGCCTACCTAGAGAGGCAGTTGAAAGATCTTCAAAGGGAATGAGGTTAAGGCCCATGACAAGTTATCATGGTTGTAACTCTACCTAGCAGACTGGAGATCCCAAGATCTAGGTTCAAAGAGATCAAACAAAGTTATGAATGACGGTTCAACATTGTCAAATAACTCAACATATTCTCGTGATGAAGACAATGTTCAAAAATTGAGGTAAATCATTAAGGCTTTTTGATGAGTCAATAAAGCTTAAAGCTTTTTAATGATTTGCTAAGTCTGGAAATATATGACCAGATAGTGTGTCTATAGGATTACACGTTTAGGAATAACCTATGTGAGTGTGAAGTGTAAGACGCTTCAAGGGGAATGAAAGTAAAGACCCATTCTCTAAGCACTCATGAAACCAAGCGGTGTTCATGGCTGAAACAAACACAACTGTGAGAACCATAGATGATTAAGGATTGATTGTGAGACTTATGTTCTCTAGTTATACAACAAAGCACGCGGTTCAAATATATCAAATCTACCAATTGACCGAGTATATCCGATATAAGTTCACTACGAAAAGTTTAAAAGGAAACCTACTTATCCAGATGCAATTAATTCTTGCATGTAAAACACACACGCGTCCGTGCATTCCTTTATTTTATAGACATTCCCCATTCATGTGGTGGATTGTTGGGTTTTTAAGCTTGGTGTAGCTTAAAGAGGGTGAATGGGAAATAGTGGGAAAATGAAATATTTGAGTCTCCCTCCTTGGCAAAGGGACATTGTCCCATATTGGAGAAAGAAAAGACTTTTGATGGGTATATATACAATTTCTCTTCTTCTAGCTCTTAAAGACTTAAGAAGAAGGCAAGTCTCGCACCGTCGTCGTCGTTGTTGCTCGCTCGCTCGCTCGGCTCGGCTTCGACTTAGGATTCAGATTCAGATTCAGATTTGGTCAACGATTGATTGATTAATCTTTTTAGACAAAATTTCTTTCAACTATTTAGTTAATTAATTTAATTAATTAACGAAAATTCGATCCGGAATAACCCATGACCCGCGACCCGGTCTGGTACGTTTAATTAATTAACAAAAGTTCAATCAATAACCCATGACCCGTGACCCGGTCCGGTCTGGTACGTTTTCTTTCCCCGATTATTTTAAATTCATTTTTTGTTTTCCCACAATATTTCCACTTGTACTGACAGCTATGGATGTTCTGAAAGATTGCAAACTTTTTCAGAAACAATGCCAAATGGCTATAAATATGCCTTGATTCCGAGAATTTTTACTTACTAAATTTTCTTATTATCTTCTTCTTCTTTTGCACAATATTTTCCAGTGTGTTTTACGACCATTGAGTGGTTTGAAGTTCAACCAGAGTTTTTGGTACTAATACGCTGGTGAGTTAAATCGTTCTATCCTGAGAGGATAATATTCCAACTTCTCGGCTATTTGAGGGGAATAATTTTCTTAAGGACACACTGTGCATTCAGTGGGATCGATTTATTCCTATTGCCTTCCAGAATTTATTTCGTTAAACTGGTGTTACTAACTTTCTGTTTCTGTTCGTATTTCAGAAAGTTTAATGGTTTATTCGTTTATTACAACAATACAAATTGAATAACAAAAATCAGATTAAAATTGTTCCTCTATTTCTCGTACAATATTTAAAAACTTAAACTTCAAAAAATTGTAACGACCCGACCGGTCGTTCCGTTCCGTGAGATTAGCCATGTTTTCTCTTTTTCAGCTTTATCATATGTTATTTAACCTATTTATGATATGTTGGGTCGGTTGGTTCGGGTTCAGAGTGGTTGTGTTGATAATGGAGACACTTAGTCTCTTAGATTGGCTTTATAGTTGAAAAAGTTAACCCGGAGTTGACTTATAGGTAAATAACCTCGAAATGAAGATTTTATGGCTCAGATAGCTTCGATAGGTTATTAGAGAATTAAGAGTGTGTTCGGAATGTGATTGTGAGGTCCGGAGTAGAAATAGGCTTGAATTGGCGAAATTGAGTTTTTGGCTATTTCCGGTTGGCTGTGGAAAATTAGCTATCGGGGTCAGAATGGATTTCCGGAAGTTGGAACAGATTTGTAGCATCATTCAGACGAAGTTTGGTTACTTTCGGCATCGTTGGTGATTTTTGGAAAGTTTGAAATCCTTAGGGTTGAATCTTGGGTTGAATTGACATTTCGATGTTATTTTGGGTGTTCCGAGGGTTCGACTAAGTCCGAGTGATCATTTATGTCTTGTTTGTGATTTTGGTTGAGGTCCCGAGGGCCTCGGGTTAAGTTCGGATGGGTATCAGCATGATTTTTGGCATTTTGGAGTTGCTGGTGTGAAGTTTTCAGGTGTTTTCGCACATGCGGATAGGAAACTGCAGAAGCGGACCAGGAGAAGCAGATGCGGATTTTTGTGGGCTGCTGAGGGACCGCAGATGCGGAGTTTGGGCCGCACCTGCGGAGTCGCAGGTGCGGGAATTGGTCCTTTAAGTGAAATGCGTAGGTGCGCACCTGGGACAGCAAGTGCTGGTCCGCAGGTGCGACAGATGGAACGCAGGTGCGATCATCGCTGGGCAGGGCATATAAATAAGACCCTTAGCGGATTTTAGTCATTCTTCCGCCATTTTTTACATGGGTTTGAAGCTTTTTGAGGGGTTTGAAGATGAAATTCGAGGGTTCTTCGTGGAGGTAAGACTTTTGGACTTAATACTCGTTTATATGTGATTAATGGACTGCTTCGTGGTGAAATTTGCGGGAAATTAGTACCATAATTGGGTAATTAGGGCTTGTAATTAGAGACTTTAAATTGGGGATTTGAGGGGTCATTTGAAGTTCGATTTTGATGTTCTTGGTATGTATAGACTCGGGGGAGGATCAGGATTCTTGTGATGTAATTTTTATCGGATTCCGGGACGTGGGCCCGGAGGTCGAGTTTGGCCAATTTCGAGGTTTTTGGTTGAATTTGATACTTTTCGAGTGGGTTTCGTCCCATAGCATATATTAATGATATAAATATGATTTTTGATAGATTTTGAGCAATCGGAGGCCGAATCTAGAGGCCAAGGCGTTGTGGGCTAGGATTTTAGCCAGTTTTGAGGTAAGTAACGTTTCCAAAATTGGTTTAGAGGGATCGAAAATCCGTACTACTTGTTATGGGATAAGAATTGGTGACGCACATGCCAAGTGACAGACGTGAATGGTGAGACTTGTGCTCTGGGTCATCCCATGGAACCGTTTAGTGATTATTCCCTGATGAGATATGTGCTTCTATCAATGTGAATAATGGGAACATGTTAGGAATCATGATAAATTTTGTATGTAAGGCTCCACACCGATACTGTTAAGACCCGAGCGGTCATTTACATGCCAACATGCTAGAAATCATATTAAGTTAAATGCTAAGGCTTCACGCCGAAAATGCTGAGACCCGAGTGGTCGTATATTACTGTCTCATCATGTGATTATTTGATTTCATATACTCAGTGTTGTCATAGCATATCATTTCATGCCTCGGTCTCAGAAATTGTTAATTTTATACATATTTATCACTGTTATGACTGATTTATGCATTTGTGAGCCATGTGAGCGAGACTGGAGAGTAATGACTAAGTGAGGCCGAGAGCCTGTTATTGAGACAGTTATGAGATCAGACTGCACACCGCAACGATACTCTGATCATGACTTCGTTGGTTTGATATAGAACTTGGGCCCGTATGAGCCCCTCCGGAGTGTTTACACCCCCAGTGAGCGCATTGATATTTGGGGGATGGATTTTACCTACACATGGATACTGTCCGAAGTGATTATATTGAGGCATGGATCTTCCATGGTCATGGATCTTGTCCGAGCGTTGTATTCCGGAGATGGATATTCTCCGTGGGGATGGATTGGCCTTCCTAAGTACTGAGTGACTACGGTCACATGTGTTTATGTATATTTCGGGATGGATCTTCCCTGGGCCTGAGATCCATATACAATACTGAGTGGATTTCTGTGTGAGAGTTGTGAATACTATGTGCATTTCCACTTTTTTGATACATTGGCATGTAGAGTATTCTGAGTTACACATGGGTTACTGATCATATCTGACACATTCTGTTTTCATTATCTGTTAGAATTGTGAGCATTTCTAAATTATGTACGCTGTTTTGTTATAGCTACTGAGGTTTAGTCAGTCACTACCTCTCAGCTCATAGTTTGGGTTCATTACTTCTGAGTTGGTGTACTCACGTTACCCCCTGCACCTTGTGTGCAGATCATGGTTCATCGGGACCCGGTAGCGGTTGTTGATTTGTTGTCAGAGTTTCTTTTGGAGTCTTCGAGGTAGCAGCTGGCGATCGCAGCCTTGTCTTCTCCCTCTTATCTTCCTGTCGCATTTTTATTATCTCAGACTATATTGTCTATTTCTTTGTATTTTGACATCCTTATGTTGTAGTAACTCATGATTCGGTGACACCAGAATCTGGGGTTAGTTTTTATTGTATTTTAATGATGTTTAACTTCCGAATGGATTATTATTGACACTTTTGTCCCTAAATGCATTAATTTTCTGAAAACAAATCCTAATTTAAACAAAATGTGTGGCTTGCCTGATTCCACGACAGGCGCCATCACGACCGGGTGTTTTGGGGTTGTGACAAGTTGGTATCAGAGCTCTAGGTTAAATAGGTCTCACCAGTCATGAGCAAGTTTAGTACAGTCTTGCGGATCGGTACGGAGACTTCTGTACTTATCTTCGAGAGGCTACATAACCCTAAGGTAAAATCTAACTTCGTGTGAATCCATTAATTAAACCTAAAGCGTAATTCTTTGGATTCCTTCCATGTATTCGAATGCGAACGTGAGCGCTCGGTATCAGTTGTGCATCGCTGGCTTGTGATTTCCATGGGTGAGGTGCGAGAGGTGATTTTAGCATGTTGATAATGGGCCGGTTTGGAGGACTTAAGGTCGGATTTTGTCTGTGGCTTGAGTGCTGGGATTTCGCTTGTGTGAGCACCTGCATTTGGGACTTATATGTCCATTTGTGTCCTTATTGGTGGGATGTTGTGACTGGAGGATGATGTGGCGAGTGTGATTCGATTGGCTGGAGATGTAGCAAGAACTATTGAGTGTTTGACTTCTATCTTGAGTTGGCATATGGCCTCGAGTTGTGAGTGTATTGGAGGACCTCTCATGTAGTTTAGTCGTGGAGGGAAGTGAAATCTTCCTGTTGGGTTATGAGTTTCTAGTGATATCTTTTGGGCTAACCAATGCCCCAACAACATTCGGGTATTTGATTAACAGAGTATTCCGGCCGTATTTGTACTCCTTCGTTATTGTATTCATTGATGGAGTCCTGGCGTACTCACGTCGCCAGGAAGAGCATACTCAACATTTGAGGATGGTATTATAGAGATCGAGGGAGGATGAGCTTTATGTGAAGTTATCCAAGTGTGAATTTGGCTCAGTTCAGTAACATTCTTGGGACACGTGGTATCCATTGAGGGTATCCACATGGTCATACGAGTGTGGAGAGAGCTTCCAGAATCTCAGGATTGCTTTGACTACAACTCCAGTATTAGTTCTGCCATCAGCTTTAGGTTCTTATACCGCGTATCTTGATGCCTCAAGGATATGCATTGGTTATGTCTTAATGCGGGAGGATATAGAGATTGCGTGATAGCTATGTTTTTGGAAAGATATAGAGATGATATCAGTCGAGGTTAAGCAGTCGGGGTTATCAATTGCGGGGCGTCCTGAGGTTATGTGATCCTTATGTTTTTTTATAATAAGTTCTCTTTTAACAATAGTCGATATATGGTGCAGTTTGAGTTTAGATAGCTTGTGGGAGTTGGCATGACCATTGAAATGGTGAATGCGATATTTGTAGATGATTCGAGATATCAGATGATTTGTATTATACGAGCTTATGAAAGATTTGGTTGAATCTCACTGCAGTATGGTGGCAGTGATAGCGTATGGGCATTGTGAATTATTGTTTGTCTTGATCGTTGGCTTTGAGCCAAGTGGGGGAGTCTATTAATGATAAGTTTATTGCACGAACATGTGTTGTGTTGGTCTCGGTTCGAGGTATATTGTTGAATCAGATATGATCTGAAGAGTTGGAGTCTCGAGTGACTCAGATAATGGAAACTCTTCGATAGAGGTTGTAGTGTACTTTATGGGTAGATGGGTTTATTGAATGAGTGAGTTGTAATTGTAAAAGGTGTAATGGGTGCAGTGTATGAATTTGCTTGTTGTTTCAAGTGTGTAGATTACTTCCTAGTATGTTAGTGTGCAAGTGGGGCCAGGTAATTCTATCTGCTTGATTAGGGTAATTGAGATTTGCGTAGAGTGGATGACTCTCGAGAATGGTTCCGATGGATTCAAGGTTAGATGTAATAATTGCGAATCTTCAGAATGTGTACTTGTCTAGAAACTGAGGTCTACATTGGAGGGTGTCGATACTTGTGACATTTATACATTATCATGGATTCTACATATCAGTATCAGGAAAGTGAAGGTAGTGGCTTTAGATTCGCAGGAAGTCTCTGGAGGGTAAGTATTTTGAATGTGGTACTTTTGGGGATATTTGAGAGAGTATTTAGCGGCTTACGAGCCTTAGACGGTACGGTCTTATGCTTGGGTCTCGTGTGGTGAGTCTAGGTTGAGAATTGTGGTATTATGGCAAGAAAAAGTACCAATTCGAAGGTAAGTCAGAAGAAACTTGGATAAATAGGACATCTTGGTAGTAGGTCGGATCGGCATGGTAAGGGATATGATTAGTTCCTTAGGTGTTCATAAGGTAATGAGTTGTTACATGTGTTTCTTAGCAATGCTCTTGGGTTTTGGTGACCTGCGTAGCTTGTTTGAGTTAGGAGGATTCAGTCCTGACGGTTTGGTGTGGTGCAAATGGGAATAGGATAGTTCTGGATGGTTTCTACTACGGTTAGAGATGTATATTTTCTACTGGCGTGAGGAGCATGTGATGTATAGTGATTTCGTTTCTAGATGGGATCAAATGTAAAGTTCTTGGTTAGTTGGGTACGTAGGTGGTTGTGGCTCGGAATGGGTTATGAAGTTCCCATATTTATCATAGGATGGCATGGTGTATGCGGTACATTGTGCAGAGTTTAGATTTGCATGTGTGAGGTCACGGTTCAGTTCTGGAAGGAAGGTCAAAATTCTTAGGCAGCATTGACAGTTTCAGATGACTAAGTAAACGATATCTATTGGGTGGCTTGATGAAGGTATATATTTCAGAAAGGGGCAATGTGTGGAGTTGAAGGTGCTTCACTGGTATTGCGACGCTCTCTTGTCGGATCGACTGCTGATATTCAAGGTTGCTTAGTGGCACAGAAGAACTATAGGGGTATCCCTCGTGGAATTATCTAGCATTAGGGATGTGTTATATATTCGAGCGGTGGAGTAGGGATCAAATATGGTGATTCCCGCGCTTCATGGACTTCGAGACTGAGAGTTCTCATAAACAGATTATTTTGTGGATATGGACTGTGAGGATGCAAGCAAAGCTAGTCAGATGTTAGTAAGATGCCATGATTCGGCCATTGTGAACCTTCAGAGAGTTATCTATCTGTTGTGGGTGACCAGAGTTGATTTAGGGTTCATTGGTAGGCCCAATATGGATGTGCATTCTGCATCGGGTCGGAATTTGTTGACTATGAATTGCTATGGTTGAGGGATGTACCCTTCGATTGTCATTGAGTTTATTCATATTCTGGAGTGATCTATGAGTTACCCTTCAGGGTTGCGATGAGTGGTGATGGTTGATTATATGCACATATGGTGCAGATTTATTTGGGATTTATAGCGAGATTTGAGTAAGGTAAGTAATTCGGTATTGCGGGATTGAGACGTATTGGTTATGTTCTTTATGATTCGTGTGGAATTGTATCGTCTGATTCCCCCGTGGTTATGGAAATTCACTTTTAGTACTGGATGTCGAAATTTGCGTGGTTATTGATTTTGGGCAAGGTGGCTTGAAGTATTTCATGTGGACCAGCATTTGGATGAGATCACGCATTGTAGCGGAGTTATGTGGAGGTATGATCCTCGGTGTCAGATTCGTGTGTTTTGATTTTATGATGTGTGACAGGCTCTTAGCATGGTGTTGTGATGGTAATTGTTAATGACGGGATAGTCCTCTCGTGTAAATATTTTCTATGATTTGAGTTCGTTGGATGTTGCTATTGAGTGCACGAGTTGCACATGTTATGGATTTGGATTGCATTGATGCGTCATGTCATCAGAGTGGTCGTGTTGGATGAGAAAAGGTCATTGGGCCTAAAATGAATACTAACAGAGTTGACTACAGTATGGTTGGAAGGATGATATCGGAAGTGGCTTAAAGATCTGATATAGTTCCTGTCGGAGGAAGGGAGAGCTCTATGACTGGTTGATCGGACAATTGGTTGCTAGTTTCTACGTGTTTCTTTCATCGTCGGCAGTATATGAAAGTGTTAGAGCGAGGCATTGCTTGATGATGGGTTATGTACCGGTATTGGGTTGTCTTGAGCAGCTATTGTGATTAAGAGTTATCGTTATGAGTGTTTGAGTCATGCAGTATATTATGTGATTACATCTTGGGTTACGAATATGCCTTGGTACGTCGTGTTCAGACTTATTCAGTTTATAGTTGTGAAATTTTGATCTTGTAAATTATTTCAGAAGTGAAAAATTGGTTCTAAGATTTATGGGTCAGGTTGGATTTCGAAATTTCAATGGTGTTGTGCTATTGGACCTATATGGGATAGAGTGACGTGGGATCACCCCCGAGTATGTGCATGATAGGTTACACGGCAATTTTGGTGCTTTTGGAACAACTCTGGGCACATTTGAGGGCGAACGTATGTTTAAGTGGGGGAGAATGTAACGACCCGACTGGCCGTTCCGTGAGTTTAGCCCCGTTTTCTCTGTTTCAGCTTTATCATATGTTATTTAACCTATTTATGATGTGTTGGGTCGTTTGGTTCGGGTTCGGAGTGGTCGTGGTGAGAATGCAGACACTTAGTCTCTTAAATTAGCTTTATAATTGGAAAAGTCAACCCGGAGTTGACGTATAGGTAAACGACCTCGGAATGAAGATTTTATGGCTTGGATACCTTCGTTAGGTGATTTGGGACTTAGGAGTGTGTTCGAAATGTGGTTGTGAGGTCCGGTGTAGAATTAGGCTTGAATTGGCGAAATTGAGTTTTTGGCTATTTCCGGTCGGCAGTGGAAAATTAGCTATCAGGGTAGGAATGCATTTCCGAAAGTTGGAACAGATTTGTAGCATCATTTTGGATGTGTGTGCAAATTTTCAGGTCAACCGGACGAAGTTTGGTTAGTTTCGGCATCGTTGGTGATTTTTGGAAAGTTTGAAATCCTTAGGCTTGAATCATGGGTTGAATTGACGTTTCGATATTATTTTGGATGTTCCGAGGGTTCGTCTAAGTCCGGGTGATCATTTATGTTTCGTTTTTGCTTTTGGTTGAGGTCCCGAGGACCTCGGGTTGAGCTCGGATGGGTATCGACATGATTTTTGGCATTTTGGAGTTGCTGGTGTGACGTTTTCTGGTGTTTCCGCACCTGCGGATAGGAAACCGCAGGTGCGAGTTCGCAGAAGCGGACCAGGAGACGCAGATGTGGATTATGGTGGGCTGCTGAGGGACCGCAGATGCGGAGTTTGGGCCCTGCAGGTGCGGTAATTTGGTCGCAGGTGCGGGAATTGGTCCTTTAAGTGCAATGCGCAGGTGCGCATTTGGTCGCACAGGTGCGGGTCCGCAGGTGCAACAGATGGACCGCAGGTGCGGTCATCGCTGGGCAGGGCATATAAATAAGACCCTTAGAGGATTTTAGTCATTCTTCCACCATTATTTACACGGGTTTGAAGCTTTTTGAAGGGTTTTGAAGAGGAAATTCGAGGGTTGTTCGTGGAGGTAAGACTTTTGGACTTAAAACTCGTTTGTACGTGATTAATGGACTGATAGTGGTGAAATTTGAGGGAAATTAGTACCAAAATTGGGTAATTAGGGCTTGTAATTGGAGACTTTAAATTGGGGATTTGAGGGGTCATTTGAAGTCTGATTTTGATGTTCTTGGTATGTATAGACTCGTGGGAGGATGAGGATTCTTGTGATATAATTTTTATCGGATTCCGAGACGTGGTCCCGGAGGTCGGGTTTGGCCAATTTCGGAATTTTTTGTTGAATTTGATAATTTTCGAGTGGGCTTCGTCCCTTAGCATATATTAATGATATAAATTTTATTTTGGGTAGATTTGGAGTAATCGGAGGCCGAATCTAGAGGCAAATGCATTGTGGGTTAGGATTATAGCCGATTTTGAGGTAAGTAACGTTTCCAAACTTGGTTCTGAGGGTTCAAAACCCCGAACTACTTGTTATGTGATTAGAATTGGTGACGCACATGCCACATGACGGGCGTGCGTGCGCCGTGAGGCTTGTGCCCTGGGTCATCCCATGGCACCGTTTAGTGATTCCTCCCTGATGGGATATGTGCTTCTATCAATGTGAATAATGCGAACATGTTAGGATCATGATAAATTTTGTATATTAAGGCTCCACGCCGATATTGTTGAGACCCGAGCAGTCGTTTACATGCCAACATGCTAGAAATCACGCTAAGTTAAATGCTAAGGCTTCAAGCCGAAAATGCTGAGACCCGAGTGGTCGTATATTACTGTCTCATCATGTGATTATTTGATTTCATATACTCAGTTTTGTCACAGCATATTATTTCATGCCTCAGTCTCAGAAATTGTTAAGATTATACATATTTATCACTGTTTCGACTGATTTATGCATCTGTGAGCCATGTGAGCGAGACTTGAGAGTAATGACTGAGTGAGGCCAAGAGCCTGTTATTGAGACAGTTATGAGATCAGACTGCACACCGCAACGATACTCTGATCATGCTTTCGTTGGCTTGATATAGCGCTTGGGCCCGTAGGAGCCCCTCCGGAGTCTTTACACCCCCAGTGAGCGCATTGATATTTGAGGGATGGATCTTCCCAGGACATGGATCTTGTCCGAAGTGATGATATTGAGAGATGGATCTTCCCTGGACATGGATCTTGTCCGAGCATTGTATTCCGGAGATGGATCTTCTCTGTGGGGCTAGATTGGCCTTCCTCAGTACTGAGTGACTACAGTCACTTGTGTTTATGTATATTCCGGGACGGATCTCCGTGGGCCTGAGAGCCATATGAAGTGCTGAGTGGACTTTTATGTGAGAGTTGTGAGCACTATGTGCATTTCCACGTTGTTGATACATTGACATGTAGAGTATACTGAGTTACACATGGGTTACTGATCATATCTGACACATTCTGTTTTCATTATCTGTTAGAACTGTGAGCATGTCTAAATTTTGTACGTTGTTTTGTTATAACTACTGAGGTTTAGTCCGTCACTACCTCTCAGCCCATAGTTTGGGTTCGTTACTTCTGAGTTGTTGTACTCACGTTACCCCTTGCACCTTATGTGCAGATCCAGGTTCATCGGGACCCGTTAGCGGTTGCTGATTTGCTGTCAGAGTTTCTTTTGGAGTCTTCGAGGTAGCAGCTGGCGATAACAGCCTCGTCTTCTCCCTCTTATCTTCCTGTCGCATTTTTATTATCTCATACTATGTTGTCTATTTTTTTGTATTTTGACATCCTTATGTTGTAGTTGCTCATGACTCGGTGACACTAGAATTTGGGGTTGGTGTTTATTGTATTTCAATGATGTTAAACTTCCGAATGGATTATTATTGACACTTTTGTCCCTGAATGCATTAATTTTCTGAAAATAAATCCTTATTTAAACAAAATGTGTGGTTTGCCTGATCCCAGATAAGCACCATCACGATCGGATATTTTGAGATCGTGACAAAAATAGAACAATTGAATAAGTAGACATTTGTTTAATCATTTAATATTCGAAATTAATTAATTTGATAAATTTATAGTTACATCGCATAAGCCTCTTTAAGGGAGAGCTTCTTCCTACCGGGAACTTTTCCATTTCCTATTTGAAATCGGGATATTCTTGTTAAGTATAGAAGAATCTCATTCATTATGTAAAACTTACTGGATTGACATGTTTGGGCCATAAAATAATTCCTTCCATTTTATTTTATGTGATGTTGTTCGAGTCTTTAAAATTATTATTTTAAATAAGATTTAAATATTTATATTGTTATAAATCAACTTATTAAAAATAAAATTTATAAATTAATTATTTTTAAACACGAAAGTATAATTTTTATAAATAAATTGAAAAAAAATATAAGACATAAAATTGAGACAGAAAAAAGATGCCAAATGAACGTGTGACGAGGGTGATGTACCCAAGGTAGATATAGTTAAGCCCCTCTTTTTCCTCAAAAAGTGAGAGTTGTAAACTTCCACATGGCAATCCCAAAAAGGTGCATTTCATGAATTTCAGATCATACATATTAAAAATAAAAATAAAAAATAAAAAATAAAAATAAAAAGAAAAAAGAAAACGAAAGAGAGTTTCAGATCAGACAGATCTCACAATCACAGCTTCTGATTTCCTATCTTGTTCCCTAAGCCACTTTTCTCCTCCCTTTAAATCTATCCTTCCTTTTTTAATTTCCTTTTATCCTTCTTGGTAAAAATAAAGAATTGTTAGTCTAGTGGCACATGCACAACTTTTATATAAACGACAGGTAAAATTGACTCCGTATAATCTGTAGGTTACGAGGTCGAACTGTAAAAGCAATCATTAATATTTATATTATAATATATTATTTACATTACACCTTTGGAGTATGACTCTTTCTCGAATCTTGCATGAATATATGATAATTTGTACACTACAATGCCCTTTAGCTTTGATTTGGCGACATTAGTATTGTAAAAAGTAGGAAATTATACCTTCCACCCTATTTATTATAAATCAAAATCATTTTAAGATATTATTTTATATAGCTACTTTTTATATTTTATAGCAAAATAAATATTTATGGTATATACTACCATTGAGGCATGAAATACGCTATTTATGTTTCCTCTCTCTTAGACAACGGGACATACATGTGTTTTAAGGTGATTTGCCGCTACTGTATTCATGAATACATGCGCGAATACATGTGAATACATGCGCATACAACTGGACTACCCTGATTTTAGGCGCTTTTTGCTGGAATACATGTGAATAGATGCGCGTATAGCTGGACTGCTCTGATTTTATGCGCTTTTTGTTGCTGTATTCATTAGTGGTGGATGTAGCGTAGAACTTACGGGTTCAACTGAACCCATAACTTTTGATGCGGAGTAAAAATTTGTATATATAAATTCATTAAAATTACAAAAATAGTAAATATGAACCCATAAATTTAAAAATACAATAGGTTCAATATTAAAAGCCTTAAAATTGAACCCATAAGATTTAAATCCTGGATTCGCCTCTGGTATTCATGGATACATGATGCGAACACATGCGCGTACAACTGGACTACCCTAATTTTTAGGCGCTTTTTGCTGTTGTATTCATGAATAGAACAACACGAATACATCAAATACATTACTGTAACAACTAAATAGTAGCTATAGGAAGCAATTATGTAAATGGTAACTATAAGAAGTTAATAGCCACTAAATTATAATAATTTCTGAAAATTCCTCCAAAAAGTATTGAATGGTTTGACTTATTGTTGGGTAACTTGTTATAGGATTTGGTTTTTAGAAAGTAATTTATATTGGTTATTTGCAACATATCAACTCTACATCTCTACCCTAAAACATTTAATTGATTGATGAAAATAAATAGATTGAAACGGACTAGTCAAGTGTACCTTTGAATACCTAAAAAGGTTGATGAAAAAAAAAGGTAGGGGACCAATTGAAAATAAAACAAAAGGCAGGTGGCTCTTTTTGTAGTGAAAATAGCCTTTAATTATATTAACTAGTGGGCATCAAATGTATATATCTATCAATCAATTAATGAAATGTGACTCATGCAACAAATAGTAGGTAGAAAAACTAAGGAAATAGTGTAGTATGTGCCTACGTGAATCATGCACATATTCAGATATAAGATTTAAATTTAATTTGTTCAGCTTTAAATTCTTTAGAGTTAAATTTATTATACTGCTAAAATTACGGGTTAAAGTTAAATTTTAGTAGATTTTTACATATAAATCATACTTTCCATCGAAAATTGTGGGTTCAGTTGAACCGTAGTGGAAAGGCTACATCCGGTCCTGAACATATCAATGCATGTTAAGATATATTTTGACTAGTACAGTTTCCTAGTTAATTTTTCATTCAGCACATTAGACACCTAGCTAGAAAAAGAAAACCAAATTAATAGGGTATTTAATATTATTGACAACAATCTTGGTCGTCTTAATGCAAGGCTATATATATTAATCAAAAGAAGTACTTAACTAGTTAGCTTGATATTATAATACTGTCAGACCTCTATATAACAGCGCCTCTATAAAACAACACTTCACTATAAAAGTTAAGTTTTTTCGGAATCAATTTTTATGTTATGTTATAATAGTATTTTATTATAACATTCAAAAATATTCGGAAAAAGGAAAAATTTGACTGTATAATATCTTTAAAGGACAAAACAAGAAAGTAGAGTTGGAAATTACCATAAGCAAATAAGGAATGCCCCTCAAATGTTGAGAAAGACAGTTGAAAGAGACAGTCATATACTCCTAAATAATAAACCTATATGTGATGCAACACACTCTTATCAAATGGACATGTAGGAAATAGCAGTAGCTACAGCTGTTTTCATTGTATATATCTATAAAATACCAAAAATATATTTTCTATTTAATTGAGTCTAAGTTCTGTGCATTAATTAGTGAATAAAACTTTTATCACGTCATAATCAGTGGCGGAACCACATGTATTTAAGGAGCGTTATTTGACATCCATTTACCATAAAATTATATTGTATAGTTAGATAAAAACATAATTATATATATATATATTATATTAACTTCCTTTGACTTTTTTCGGGATTTACTTTTATATATTTTCACCCTTTTTAGTGAAAAATTTGACCATGCCACTAATCATAACATTTAACTCTTGATAGCAAAGTATAATTTATTAATTTAAAAAATAAATTATAATTTACGTGGAATCGATAAAAATATACTGTTAATATCAATCTATCAGTATAAACAACTTAATTCAAACTCGATTAACTTTCGAATGCAATACTAAAGGATGTGGTAGGATTGATGAAATTTCTTCATCATTAACTAATAATCTCGTGCTCAAGCCTCGTAAATAAAAATTTCTAATAATTAGAAAAACTTTCAGATCCTACCCGACGTGAATCCAAATTATTCAGACCAATAAACACGGATAATAATGATGTTAAAAAGAAAAAATTAACCTTGCAATGGACGCTTCCATATTATCCCTCCTTTTCCACCCAAATTTATTTATTTATATATATAGTGACCTCAAAATAAAAAACATCCCTCCCATTTTCTTGTCCTCAACCTTTCACCTCCCTTTTTCTCTCTTTCGATTCCTTAAAAATTCTAAACTCTGCCCCAAAAAAAAACCATGTCCACAGATCTAGAATTCCAACAAGATTTCTTGGAAAACCAATTACCAAATATCAAGATTATTTCTTCTCAAAATTCTAATAATATAGATGAAAGATGTAGCAATGAAGATGAATGTCACACCCCAAAATCACCTCAGTTTTTACTCCCTAAAATTCTCAACTGTCCAACTGCACCAAAGAAACCTAAAAAGATACCTTCTTGTAAAAGGAAATTATCAGATCACGAGCTGGAGTTTTTCGAGATCGTAGCAAGAGATGAAGTTGACTCATTTTTCAGAACTGTTGATGGACACAGACGGAATCAGAATTTGAAGTTTATGGATTCTGAAACTGCTAATGGTGCCGCTGCTGCTTCTGTAGAAAGATGCAGCGGTAGTAGTACTAGTGAGGAAAATAAATGTCTAACACCAACTTCACCTAAGTTTTTTATCCCAAAAATTCTCAGCTGTCCACCTGCACCAAAGAAACCAAAAAAATTAGCTTTATCCAAGAGGAAATTAGTAGATGAGAGGCAAATCCTCAGAGTTATTGATGTTAATTCTATTGGATGTAGCAGAAACAGAAAAAGAAGATGTCTGTAAATGAATTTTACCCCGAAATAATGTCAGACTCATCACATCCTGAGGTTGAAGAAAATCGAAGAAAATACAAGGCTTTTGTTATTTTTTCGATTCAAGTACGTGAGCTGGATTTAGAACGTCGTCGATATACCATTGGTGGTAAAAGAGGATTTTCCACGAGAAATAACACAGATCAAAGTGTATGTATCTATTGCACTTTTTTTTTTACTTAGTACTTTTGGTATGTTAAATATTTGGTAATTAGGTACAGAAGTTTTTATGTTTTTTCTTATAAAAGAATTCAGACAATTGGATCTGAATTTTGGAGAATTAATAAGTATATACGTCAATCAAGTATCTAGTCCATTTAGTTCTTATCATTATTTTGGTTTTAATTTCAAAGCTTTGTTCTTAATCTATTTTCTCATTTTCTCAGAATTTTATGTACTATTATTTCTGTATTTCTATCTTTAATGTCTTAATGAGTATACCAAATTTTGATTTTGACTTTAGGATTTTCTTTCATTTATTCTTATAACTTTCTTCTTTCTCCTATTTTCTTCTCTGGGAAAAAGAAAATACTAATTAATGAACATAAGGCCATTGTTGAGAATGTTAATAACTCTTTTAATTTGAAGAGACAAATTCAATAAATAAAATGAATGAGTGGTGCTCTAATTATATACTACATTTAAAATATGTATAAAGTGTATATATATAATAATAATATTAAAAATAGATAAATAAATAATACAAGTTGAAAGCTATAATTGCATTGAGTGTAATGAATTCAGTCTAGATCCATCTCTGGTTCTGCAATTATTAGGCAAATGTAAGTTGTGATAAAGAAAAAAGGTGATGTTACTTTTGTTAAAAGGAGGGAAGTTTTGACATGGTGAGCATTTTGTGCTTAAGTTTATTTATATATATTTTTTATTTATGGATTATTACTGTTTGTTATTCTCTCGGGTCTACAATAAGTGATTTTTTGTTTTTTTTATAATCCAAATAAGTGACTTTTTTTAAATTTCAAGAACAAATTAATTATTTTTTTCCTCCATTGCACGTAGAGTAAATAATGTTCGAGTATGTTTGATTTTGTTGCTAATTACTCCTCCGGTCCAAAATAAGTAATTTTTTGTTTGTTTTCACGCATATTAAGAAATTCATTTTTTAGCATTAATTAACAATGAAATTGACCATATTAACTTTTATTATCCCACATAAATACTCCTAACACATACTCCAACACTATTTACTCTAAGGGTAATGTAGGAAAAAAAGTAATTAATTAATTCTTGAAATCTGAAAAAATCACTTATTTTAGATCACAAAAAGAAACCGAGAAAATCACTTATTTTGGACATGAGGGAATAGTTAAAAGGTAAATTTCGAAAATAATTTTTTTTATATAATATAAGATGGTGTACGCGGGGCGGGGGGGAGG
>ML249628.1:0-21368 GCA_005239495.1 Nicotiana undulata | reverse complement strand
GGGGGGGGGGGGGCTAATTTTCTTTAGTCAGGAATAAGGTGACAGACATGTTAAAACTTTGAGTTAATGCTGACACAGCAGCTTTGGGATTGATAAACTTTGATTGATTTTTTTCCAATTTTTTATTAAAAAGGATATATATTTAGAGATCTGTATTTATTGATATGAACAAAACTAATACCATGTGTATTGTGACTGTCACTGTCGTCTAGCTATACATTATAATTTATAAAGTCAAATTAACGTGGGGTTCATTTGTCACTATACCATGTTTGATTTCCATTAAACTTTCATTTAATAAAATAAAATGAAATAGCATCTTAAGTTCTTAACCAAATTCTTAGTCTACACTAGCATGCTTTTTCTTGGTCAAGTAACATTAATCTGCAAAAAAAATTTATATTCGATTTCTTTCTTTCTGAATTTCTTCATTCCTTCCTATATGTCTTTTTAGAACCCGTCTAAATAATATATGCAGTACAAAGTTCATGATGCATAACTCATTTGGTTCATCCTATTGGTGTGACCCACCCAAAATAAGTCTCTTCCAAATAAATGTGAGAATTCCATGGATCAACATAAAAATGGGTTAATGTTCGAACACTCGTAACGTTAAATCTTGAATCCGTCACTGATATTAAAAACTGAACTTACTAATGGAGCTTGCTACATTAGGAATGATATTATTATTATTATTATTATAAGAAAAAAAAAGATCATTTCAAAGGTTTTATATCAGACATCTAATAAAAGATGATGTACCTATATATAGTATATTGTCTAAGGTTTTATATCAAACACTTTATAAAAGATGATGTACCTATATATGGTATATTATTTAATAAACTTTCTTTACGTCGATTTCTTTTTCCATTTTTCGCTAGCACAAAGAAAATAAATTAAAATTGACAAACACCAAAAAAGTGAGAAAAGGTGGGGGGCAAGTGTATATTATAAGGATATCACCATCTCCTCGTAATTCTTAATTTTTTGGCACATATCGATTGGTGGAAACTCCACTCTGAACCAACTGATGACCCAACATTTCAATTTTCTTGATCAAGATTTTAAGTGTAAATTCATCATTTCATTTGAAGCTTTCATAAATACACATAAAATCACGGATACATGTATTTCATACAGTGACGGAGCCAGAATTTTTACTAAGGAATGTCAAAATATAAAAAAGTAAACACGCGAAAAAGTCAATGAAAGTAAACATATAGTAATATATACATATAAAATAAAAATTATCGAACTACACAGTGTAATTTTTCGATGGTTCCGCTTTGGATAAGGTGGCTCCGCTCCTGAGTTCTTAAATACTGTACCTTGTGCCGCATTTGTTGTACATCCCGTTGTGATTTTCTTTCTATATGTTACAATAGTGAAACTGCAGATGTATTTATAATAAATAAAAAATTGGCTAAAGACGTAGTAGTAATATTTGATACCTGAAAAGAAAAAAGAAAAAAGAGTCATATTACAAGGAAATAGACTAGTACAGGACTGACAGATAAGATAATTAATGTCATTAAAGCTAATACTTAATTTATAGTGGTCCATATGCCTAATCCATAAAATACCCAATGACCAGAGGATAACTCTATTATTTTCGTAAATAATTTTAAAACATGTACAATTTTTGACCAAAATAATACTCCCTGCGGTTTGACTTTTTTTTTAATGGTTCATAATATGTAAATTTTTTAGATATCAAGGAGTTAACTTTTTATTTCTAAAAATGTCCTTGTTATATTTTTGATAAATAAATTAAGGTTAATGTAATTAATTTTATTATTAATTAATAATAAAATATAAATTCTTTAATATGCTTGAAACAATGAAAAAGATTAATTAAATCGAACCGAAAGGAGTATTAATAACTAAAAATATACAAAAAAGTGGTTTACTTTATTTCAAAAAATAAAAGCACCATTAACTTAATATATTTAATTTCATCAATATGGTCCCAAAGCCCACATGATAATCATTATCAGACAATTTTAGTGATAGTCCCACGCTAACACAATTACACAAACACAAATTTATTGACTTATTTAATTACAAGGATTTAATCATTTTGGAGTAGACTTCAAAATTACGTGTCCCCTTTATAAAAGCTAGTCAGATAAAGTGGATTACCTAGTACACCTACCTTTAATTAATAATTTAATTAACGAAGATCAATTAATTAATATTTGGATTAGTATCCAATAAAAGGGAATCATAAGGGGAGCAGCCTTCGATTAGAACTTAAATCATAAGCAACACCAAATGGAATAAAGAGAAACTGAAAGTAAAGAAATAGAGATACAAGAGATTAGCGTATATAAGCTGGCTGAGAATAATATAATTAAAGTTCGATTTTATTAATTAAGAATTCTTATAACTCAGTGTATAGTATACGGTTAAAACCAGGACCCGATTTACTTTTTGACCGAGACCAGGAAGTTGCATCGAAGGTCGGCCACGCAGTTGATCAGAATAAAGCACGAGAACAAGGTATCGAGTTCGGGATTCAAGGTACATGTCGAGATCAAGACCAGTAGTGATCGAGACCGAATGAGACAGACATCGAGCAAGATCGAAGAGAGCATAATGACAAAATTGCGAGATATCCGTGACTGGTCGAAGATCATAACGGAAATCTCGGAATGGATTAAATTAGGAACGGTTAATTAGCTAATCATGGGATTTCCTTCTATAATTAGAGTTATATCATAAGTAGAATTCCTCTACTATATAAAGGGGAGTTCTAATCATTTGTAACACACGCTGTTCACGGATATCTAAGCAATATAACACGTTCTCTCCCGCTTATACATTCTTTTTCTTCGATTTACTTCTGCTTTATTCATAACTGTTCTAATATCGACTAGTTCGAGAGCGCTCTAACTCGAGGGATGAATTCCATTTCAACACTGGTTTGCTTTATTTATTAATTTCTATTCCTAATCTTCATATTTATCAGTTGGTATTAGATGAAATCACGTGTCTTTAAAACCAAAATTTAAGTTTAATTGTTATCCGGTTTTAAGGGTAAACATGTATACTAATAATCATTTCACGTGGCGAATTTTTAGAAAAGCAATACAAGCGTACAAATTAATGAAATAATTTTTTAAAAAACTGTTTTTTTCCTAATTTTTCCTACTTAGTTCAATATATGAGTTTACTTTTTTCTTTATTATGTTAACCATGTGAAATGAGTACACATGCTAACAAATAATTAAACCGAATTTGAAACTTTAATTTCTGATTAATTAATGTCCAAGGTTTTTTTCTTTCTATATCATAACATAGGGAAAGAATTATTCTCTTTGAATACGGAGTTATTATTTATGCAGGTTAAACTAGATTGCCTAAATTTTAAATTCGATTTAACATTCAAAGTGGTGTATTATCTAGATTTGTCACGTCCCAAGCCCAACTGCTTAGATATTGTCCGTTTTAGCCCAAACTTTTGGAGCCTTACGATTTTGTCTCCTTAAACTTTTAATTTTTTTAATCCAAAATGCGCCTTGACGATTGAATTACTGAACTCGCCCTTTTAATAGCCTCTAACTTTTCGGATTTTTACACAAATAGCCGATCATGTTCACTGTTTTTTTCCTAACTGGTATACATAGATTATACACACACAATATATACATATTGTACAAAGATTATACATATATTAAACATTTATCAATTATTTTAATTTATGCGATTATTAAGCAATTATTTAGATTAATTTTTCCTAACTCTTTTCCTCCCATTAATGATGTGGGATTTGTTTTAAGGCAAAATTCAGAAAAGGACCTCTTTTGGGGTTCAGACACTTCAGAGAGACAGAGACAATGGTCCATGGGTTGTTACACCTTATTAGGTCCAACTGACCATGCATGGTCCTCTCTGACCTAACCTTTAAGGTCTCACCCTTTTGTCCCTTCGGGGTCGTTTGATTTAAGAGATTAGGTGAGTTATTCCGATATAAATTTTGAGATTATACTTACGTCGCATTTTATTGGAGGTATTAAGTAAAAATTATCCCATATAGAAAGCGTGATAAATTATTCAGGTTATAATCTCGATTGTAATCCTAGGATTATAATTTTTTAATATGCTGGTTTTAATGACCTCTAACTTTCTCCTCTCATTTAGATGTATGATTTTCATATTTAAGGCGAGCTTCACGCCCCCCCCCCCCCCCCCCCCCTCCCCCTCCCTTCTGAATTCAACCATCAACTATTTAGTGTACAAACTTAAATGCAATTGGCTTTTAATTGAGATATAATAATAATAATAATTCTTACACCGCAATTAATAAAACATAAACTACATTAATAAATTGGTTTCATGCATATAAATTGAATTATTATGGTGTTTGCAATCAAAGCCACCATGATAATATAGAAGAACATTTAAGTCAACATTCCACTAGGGTACATAAAATCAAGAAATCATAATACACTGAATTTACTAAACAAAAAGTTGTGTAATTTTTATTAAATTATAATGGAAAAGAATAAGCAGTTTCTTATTTTAATTTGTTATGATTATTAGTATGTTGACGAGAGTGAACGTCCAAGGATAGAAGCTACTGAAGAGTGTCCAAAAACACTATCAAATAGATCTTGAAAAGAGAGACTATTAAATAGATGTATACTGTATATGCAAGGTCAATCTTATGTATTATTTCGGCTTTATTGCCGAAAGTAAAGAAAATGTCAGAATCAAAACTGGTGAAATGAAAAGAAAAAGGGAAAAATGGGAGAAAAGGAGGATAAAACTCATGTTTTGTCATGTCTTCTGCTACAAGGAAAACATGTTTATGTACCCCTACGAGACATGTTATAATCATTCGACGTCCGATATTCGTTGATCTGATAAAATTGAAAATCTTGTTGAGTTTTTAAGAAACGTGTGAATGAGAAAATGGGGAAAAGGGAAATAAAATTTGAATTGGTTTTCGTTACAAAGGAGTTTTGTCTTTCATTGGACAGGAAGAGGAAAATTATTGTGCTTATATATAAAAATACTTTTTCTAGCTCTTAAAGAGTTGAGAAGAGAGAAAGTCTAGCACTGACGTTTGAAGTGCCTTATCAGTAAGCATGTGTCGGTATTGGCAAAATGAGCTCCTGATAATAAACGATTTTTGGTTACGGACTCATGGAAGCATTCTGATTTTTTGTGCAAAAATTATATGTTGAGTTGTTTGGAAGATGACCCGTATCATGTTTATAGCGTCATGAAAACTTCGCGAGAGTTGCGGAACGCTCTTGAAAGGAAATACAAGACAGAAGATGCCGGACTTAAAAAGATTTTGCCGCAAAATATTTGGATTTTAAGACAACAAGTCTGTCATAACTCAAGTCTAAGAACAACAAGTCGTTGTTCATGACCTTCTTGCTGAAGATATAAACTGAATAAATATTTTTATTAAAGATCTTTATTATATTACTAATTATAAATTTATGATGTAAGGCACGATCTTAAATGAAGCATTTTAAGTTACGATATTTGTCACACTTCTTTTTTCTCGAGGAGATAGGGAGTTTTTTCCAATTTAGTGACACTAATCGAAATGAGATTAATTTGTTTAATCAGAGGCGTCACTTGGGATAATTTTATGGTATCCCAAGTCACCGGTTATTTTAAATTCCAAATCGAGGAAGATTGACTCTGTTTAAAAGTCTGTGAAACCAGAAGACCAGTAAGGAATTTTGTTAACCCGGGAGAAGGTGTTAGGCATTTTCGAATTTCGTAATTTTAGCACGATCGTTTTAATCATACTTGGCTTAGTCAATTTGTTTAATTACGTATTTTAGAACCTATGTGCATTTTACCTTTTACCGCTTTTTGATTTGAAACGAATCACTCGTACGTGTATTCATTTTGTTTGGTTATTCGTAATTATAGAATTATCTTGCAATGAGTCACGTGTACTCATTTTATTCGGCGTTTCAAGAATCATGTCACGCGTACATGTACACAATTTATCACACTTTGTTAATATTTAGAACGTTTGGCCAAAGCCGCACGAACGTGTACTTTGACTTATTTTAAAAATTGTAATTATGTCACACGAACGTGTACACAATCACGACAGTAGATTAAGGCGTGCCTAAAGCATTTTCTACGAATATTCATTTTTAAATCATACTCGTGGCACGTGAACGTGTACACAATTAATAACAATTTATATGTTTGGCCATTTATTTTGAAAAATCATTATCATGTCACGCGAATTTGTACACAATCACGATAGTATTTTGATTAGTTAAGCGCACCTAAAGCATACGACGATATTCAATAAATTATTTTCCTAAACTACTTTAAAATTGAGTGCGAAAGGCTCGTGATTATAAGCACTTTGACAAAAGAGATTTCATTGCTCATATTCTGCATATTTAATGGTGACTAAAACAAGAGATTTATTAGCAAATCCTGGATGTGCTGCACTAGTTAGGGAGGGACAACATTTGTGTTCAAAATTGAACCAGTCGTTGATGCACTCCTTGTTACAGTGACGAGCCTGGTGAGCTGGTTCAACTGTTTTCAGACCGGTCATGGGTAGATTTGAGCCTCAAAGTCGATAAGGACCCTTTAATTGGGCCAGATTATGGCAGAACCCAAAAATTAGGAAATATTTATAAAAAAGACTAAATCATCACATCATTGTTTTAAATTTACAAAATAGCTCTAAATTCTAAACAAGACAAACTAACTTCAATTGATTCGAAAGCTAAACCAAAAAGCCACTTTCATGCTTGACTGAGACTTGTATATGGGCCCAGAAATATGAAATTGCACATCTCACATGATATGAGTTTTGATAAACGGAATCACTTAGTCACATAAGTATAAACTGACAATTAATCATTCCAGACTCAACTATTACAAAGTTTTGTTATATATAAATCTACGCCTTAATCACACTGACACTATGATACAACAGAAGAAAAATGTTCAGTCCAGTCTACATGATTTTGCAACTTAATTATATTATTTAATAATAGTTTAGTATTTTTAAATTTATATACTCATTGATATGGGTACACGTGCAACGTGCGTACACTAAAATTAGTACTATTATAAAGGCATGAAACCCTTAACTAAAAAGTCAAAATACCAAATTACCCTTTTAAATAATCTAAGTACCTTACTTATCCTAATAAGAATTCTCTAATATTAATGTACTAAATAAAATTTTAAATAATTTCGGCGAAACGATTAACTGAACAAAGAGGGATCGTTTATGATAGTGGTGGGCATTCGACACTTCGGTTCGGTATTTAAGAATTTCGGTATTCGATTTATTAACTGTGTATATCAAATACCGTACCAAAGTATTTTGATACGGTTCGGTATTTCTTATTTTGATTCGGTATGGTTTCAATTTAATACATATTCATGTGTCACGTACTGCTAAGTACTAAGATCCTAAACATTAAGTAAGCAGAAACAACCACAAAGGAGTAAACAATCTGCCATTCAGCCTAACAAAAGGCAACAACACTAAATAAACTATATGTCATTCTGCCTAACATAAGGCGTGTAAGAAACATTCAAATTTTCCTAACAACATGCAGCAGCACATACATGGCATATGCACACCTGATTACCACATTCACAGCAAGTATGTGAAAGGGAAAAGAAGTAAATACATATCACAGCAAGCTAAGACAGTAAAAACCACTAACAAGTAGCAGCAGAATTAACATAGTGCAACAAAAACAGAGAGGGCATAAACCTGCCAAACAGAATCCAAGTTTACACTAATAGTCTCGAATCAACTTAGTCTTAATTCTTAAATACAGATTTCAGGAAGACGCTCAAAATAACGCCTAATATGCTTCCTTAAACAATATGTGCCATTCCTCTTTGGATGAACATTATAGACTCGACCACAATACTTGCGCTCTACTTTGCGAACTTCTCTGTTATCTTCTATCACCTCAAAGTATTCTCAAATATGAGAGCGTACTTTAGGAGCACGAGGCAAGATTGCGCTTGAACCATAAAAAAAGAAGATAAATCATAAGTTAGAATATTTTTTTTATGATAATAGAACAAAACTACAAAAGTATATCACCAAACAAATAAAATATTAAACTTACCACTCAAGTTGCAAGTTATAACTATACATCAAAAGATGCTAGTAGTGCTTCCAAATAAACAAGTATGATATATTATTTTCAACTAAAATACACACAAAATATTAAAGCTTACCATGCTCGAGTTCCTCAAGATACTCTCAGTATTCTTCAACACTAATATGATTCTTCTCTTCTCTAAGTCAATCTTGAACACAAACAAGAGCTTGCACACATTTAGGAGTCAATGAACTCCTAAATTAATCAAGAATACGTCCACCGGTGCTAAACGCACATTCCGACGCCACACTAGAAACTAGAATGGCCAACACATCACGAGCCAACTCTGAAAGAATAGGAAATCTAGGAGCATGTGTTTTCCACCAACTTAAGATATCAAATTCTTCACTAAAAGGCTATTGTTCTTTACTAATGTATTCATCCAACTCCGATTTAGCACCCCACTTTCATTGTCTTCCTTTTGTTTCTTCAAGTGAAGCTTCATCCTTATTAATGATGTAGTTATAACACACCCACCACTAGATATATTAGATGTGTTATTAGATGATGTAGAACTAGATGGAGAATGAGGACAAGATCCATATGAATGTTGTTTTAGATCTTCAAACAAAGAATTCATATAAGCATACACCTCAGCATTTATTTTCTTCCTTTTTTCCTCCCCAAAAAGTTCTTCAAGGGCAAGGCTAACATATTCAAATTTGTTTCGTGGATCCAAGACAGAAGCAATAAAAATTATTTTATTCATCTTTTCATGATCACCCCAATACTTCTTGAACTTTTCTTGCATTCACTCAGCCATTTTCCTCAAATGCTCATCATCACTAATTAAACATATTTTCAAATGACGATAAAGTTTAGATACATCATCAAAATGAGAATTACAAGTGACATGACGTGAACCTGAAACTTTTTTGGTGAGCTCGTGAAATCTTGCAAGAAACTCTATCACATTCCTCACATTCACCCAATCATCAGATTCAAGAGGTCCTGCGCTACTACCATCTTCACAAAGATGAGAACATAGATAAGCAGAAAATCAATCATCAAAAAGATGAAACTTGTCAAAGGCCTTTTCAAAATTTTGTGCCATATCCAACATTAAATAGGTGGAATTCCACCTAGTAGGAAAATCCAAATACAATATTTTGGAACATTCTACCTTTGCATGTGCACGACATTGTTTAAACTTTAAGGTCCTTGCATGCGACGATCTCACATACCTCACAATATTTTCTAACATGTGTGATAGAAACATCAATTTCTTTCAAATCATCTTGCACAATTAGATTTTTATGAGCCATGCATCTCACATGAATATGTTTACCACTCATCATATTAGTTTTCCACATATCTAACTTTTTAGATAATTTTTTGACTATGACATCATTTGAAGAAGCATTGTCCACGGTAATAGTGAACACCTTGTCTAATTTCCATTCAAGCAAACAATTATAAATAGCTTTAACCGTCTCTTCACCCTTATGACTAGAGATAGGGAAAAAATTTATATTCTTTTATGCAACTTCCAATCTCTATCAATGAAGTGAGATGTCAAACACATATAATTTATTCTTCGCAATGAAATCCACGTATCTGTTGTGAGACAAATTTTTGGCTGTGCTTCTCTAAAAGACCTTCTTAGATTTTTCTTCAATTCACCATAAATTCATAACAATCCGTTGTTATTGTTCTACTAGAAGGAAGACGAAATAGTGGTTCAGTTATTCTCATAAACTTCATAAAGCCTTCCTTTCCTACAAAGCTAAATGGTAGTTCATCAATAACTATCATCTCAATTAAAGCCCTCCTAGTCACTTCTTGATCGAATTTCTAAAGCGATCCTCCATCATTTTGGTAAGATTGAAAGTTTAGCGTTGTATGAGTATTATATTTATCAATGTTAGGTGGGTATTCTTTGCATCTATTCAAATGACTTCTCAATCCAGTTGTTCCATTCTTAGATTAATTAGCAGTATAAGCTTGATTACAATATTTACACCTTGCTTTACCGACCCGATTTTTCTGAAATTTATCAAAATGTTTCCAAACTTCGGACCTAGGTTCTATGGCTTTTCTTTTCTTAGAATCTTGAGTATCAATTGTGTTGGCATAACTATCATCATTAATATGTAAGATTTCAGTTGAACCAATATCACGTACACCACTTTCATCCGCCATCTATACAAAATTAAAACAAATATAAACACTGATAATAGGATAAATTCACATAGTTAGTGTAGACTTACACTCCAACTTAATGATGCTTTACTGTCTTAGAAATGTGAAATGATGTTAAAATGACACTAATTGTTGATTCTATGTTTTGCAGGATAAAAATACTTTTATGAGGACCTAAGGTGGTGTTTGGAGCTAAATTGAAGGAGAAAAGCCCCTTGGAGTAGTTAACGTATGAAAAGAAGGAAGAAAATGGTTGGGACAGATTATAAGTCCACTAGCGCGGCCGCGCTAGTCCAGTAGCCAGGGACAGAACAAAACTCCATTAGCGCGGGCTTAGCGCGCCCACTAGCGCGACCCGCTACCCAGCGATCCCCGGACAGAACAAAAGTCGATTAGCGCGACCAGTATCACATTGACTAGCACATGCGCGCTAGTCCCAAGCGTACACGTTATTTTTTAGGGGAAAATTTGGAAGTTTGGGGCCATTCCACTTAACCTATATAAGGTTCAACTCGCCCAAAGGAGGAGTTTATCAAGGTTTAGAAGCTTGTTCAATAAAAGCAAAGGCAAGAGGCAAGGAGGGCAATTGGGCATCAATTCTTATCTCCCTTCCTTGTGATTTTACCGTTGTTGATGAATTCTTTTGTTAATTTCAGTACAATTATGAGTAGCTAACTTCTTTAGTCTAAGGTTTTGTTGGAACCCGTTGAGGATGAACTTATTGTTATATTAATATAGTTTTCTTGGTTTTCATCTCTATTTGTTCAACTACGTTCTTTTTGTAGTTGATTGAAGGGCCCTAAATTAGCTGTGCCTATTTAGTGTGTATCTGCTCGAGAGAGAGAGAGTACATGTTTAGGTAGTTGTTGAACAACATCACTCCCAAAGTATATGAGAGATCCATAAGCGAGGGTTTAAAGGTTGGGTTAGAGATAACGATACCTTGGGTGCAATCTAAAGTGAACTGTAATAAATGTCAGCTAGCGTAGCTCGAGAGAGCGCGTCTAGTAAATTATCATAATTGCTCGAGAGAGAATTACAGTAACATAAGTGTTTATGATTGATAGAGATAATTAGGCCAAGCTATATGAAATATACAAGAAGGGATTCCATCAACGGGGGAAACCATAACCTTAGATCCTTATCGCAATTGTTTACACCTCAGTATTATTTATCTTTTAGTTTACTTAATTTCATTCAGTTGTAGTTAGTAACAATACCGGAAATTGATATTCATAACTTTTGAGAAATTGATTACTGCGAATCGAGTGAGTCTAACAACAATAATTGATAGGTTAATTCCATGTGGGATTCGACTCTGGGAAAAATACTCAGATTATATTTGCAACGCCCGCTTAGTCTTTTTATAATACATAGTTGAGCGTGATAACTTTTTGGCGCCTTGACGGGGAATTAAGGGTGTTATCAATTATAGTTGGAAGAAAATACAAAAATTCTTAAGTGTAGTCAATTTTCTTCAATTTCATTCATACATTGAAATTTTAACGTTTGCTAACTTGGTTGTACAGATGCATGCCTAGAAACTCATCGAGAACTGGTGAAGTATTTGAAGCCTTACCAGACCCCGAGAAAGTTTTCAAGGCCTTGAACAGGGCCAACCGGAAAAGCAAGCAACAACCACTGATTGAACAAATTGAAACTGACATTGCAGATCTAAACGACAGGAACAATAACAATGGGGACGACGTGGTAGACCCAGATGCACAGGGTCTGGCGCCTGTGGTGCCTATTGTACCATAGGTGCCTTTATATGACTGGGCACAACCCACGACGGAGAATTTGGCCACTGCGATAGTAGTCATTCAGATACAGGCTGAGTCCTTTCAGATCACAAATAATATGCTGCACTTGTTGCAGAATAAGGGACTATTTTCGGGGTCATACATTGAGGATCCCCAACAACATTTAAAGAATTTTCTGTCGATTTGAAAAACTCAGAGGCAACCAAACGTCACTCCGGAAGCAATAAGACTGTTGTTTTTTCCTTTCTCAGTGACAGGAGTCGCCTAGACTTGGCTCAACTCGCTCCCTATAAATTCCATTACTAAATGGGAGGAGTTGGTTAAGCAGTTTGTGAACAAGTTCCATCCACCGAACAAAACAACTCAACAAATTGATGAAATTTTGAGCTTCAGACAGAAGCCTACAGAGACACTACAAGAACATAGGAATGGTTTAAAGGGATATTGCTTATCTGTCCGCACCACGGTATTCCAGAGCAGATGTTGGGGTAGCGATTTTATATGGGTCTGCATCTGCATCATTGCATAAGGCTACCATTATGCCTTCCGAGGTTAAGCTCTACCTCCCTCCGCATCTGCATCTGCATAAGGCTACTATTCTGCCTTCCCTTTGCATAAGGCTACCATTCTGCCTTCCGAGACTAAGCACTGTCTCCATCTGCACTCGCATCTTTGCATAAGGCTACTATTCTGCCTTCCACCTTGCATAAGGCTGCCTTTATGCCTTCCGAGACTAAGCACTGTCTCCATATGCATCCGCATAAGGATACTATTCTGCCTCCCCTTTGCATAAGGCTACCATTCTGCCTTCCGAGGTTAAGCTTTACCTCCATATGCATTTTTGCATAAGGCTACCAATCTGCCTTCCACTTGCATAAGGCTACTTTTCTGCCTTGCGAGGCTAAGCTCTGCCTCTAATTTACTTTTTTCTTCAAAACTAAACGCTATCTCAAGAACTATTTATTTCGCTCTTTCTACGGGCTAAGCTCTGCCCTTCAATTCGCAACACTAAGTTCTGTCTTGTCAGCATCATACTATTGCATTTCCATGGGCTGAAATATCGCCAACTTATCCAAAGGCATCATCGTTTGGAGGCACCATCTTCATAGCCTGAGAACATCATGTCATGGCCTGATGATCTCTCTCAATTCTGCATATCATTATTCAAAGGCATCATGGTTCGGAGGCACCATCCTCATGGCTCGAGAACATCATTTCATGGCCTGCGAATCCCGCATCAAGCTACCCATGGCCCAGGACGTCATGGTCTAAGGACGTCATCCTTAACCATCCGAAGACATCATTCATGGTCCGATGGGAATTTACATCATGTTTAAATTACGCACAATATATGCTTGTATTGTTTATTTGCAGGAAATTCGACAAGCAACGACCAATCTAGCAAGAGCGGTCCCGCTCCAGTTGTGATGACCCAAAAGGTCACCATAAGTAATCTAGCTAAATCTGTGTTTCGAGGCCTCGAAAGCTTTCGTTAATCTCACCTCGATATGCGTGCGCAACCCGGGCGTGTAGCCGGGAAGTCTTTATGTTGAAATTTGATAAAAATGGAATTTTATGATAATTAAATGAATAAAGTTGACTTTGGTCAATATTTTTGGTTAACGAACCCGGACCCGTGATTTGACGGTCCCGGAGGGTCCGTAGGAAAATATGGGACTTGGGCGTATGCCCAGAATCGAATTCCGAGGTCCCAAGCCCGTGTCATGTTTACATTTATTGCAAGCATGAAGGTTAATGCCGTGCCATGATTACATTGATTACAACATACACTGCATTGGTGAGGAAGAGAGTAAAAGCACGAAGGGTGATGCCGTGCCATTGTTATCATTCAGACATGTCATTCACACCTTATCAGTTTTCGATGAATTTTTTCTATTCTTACTTGGTGTTAATTAATTTCTCTATCTTATTGTTTTTCCCTTTATCTGCTCCCGTTCCCCATATATGACTGTTATTCTTCCGTGCTTTGGTATCTGTGTTTTGTGTTGTAGAATAGGACAAGTGAACGTTATTTGCTAAGTCTAGCCTCGTCGCTACTTCGGCCGAGGTTAGGCTCGGCACTTACTCAGTACATGGGGTCGGTTGTACTGATACTACACTGCACTTCTCTATGTTGTGCAGAATCCGCTACCGGACCCCGTGGGCCGCTCTGAGGGAGTCATCTTCAGTCCACATCGAGCTTCAAGTTATACCACTGGCGTTCGTGGGCCCTGGAGTCTCTCCTACTTTTAGTATCCTGTTGTCTTACATCTTCTTCTGCTCTAAAGACAATACTGTATTTCCTTTCAGACTTGTATTTAGTATTCTTATAGACAGTCCGTGAGGTTGTGACACCTCGATTTTGGGATTTTGCGCTGTTGTTATCTTTATCATTTCATTATGCATTTTTCGGAGTATAATTACATTTCTGCTGTAAAATCTTGAAGTGGTTCTGATTATTTCAGTAAAGGTTTGAAAGATTATTGCTTTATTACTGTTGAGTTGTTTTAAAATTGTCAAGGTGTTGTGTACGTTGGCTTGTCTAGCGGGTTCAACGTTAGATGCAGTCGGGGCCTGAAAGGTGGGATTTCGGGTCGTGACAAGTTGGTATCAGAGCTCTAGGTTGCTTAGGTCTCACAACTCACGGACAACCTTAGTAGAGTCTGAGGGATCGGTACGGAGACGTCTGTACTTATCCCCAGAGGCTGCGAAGTTAGGATATTCCTCTTCTCTTCATACTCTGTCTTGCGTAGTATATTCTGTATACTNAGAGGCTGCTAAGTTAGGATACTCCTCTTCTTTTCATACTCTGTCGTGCGTAGTATATTCTGTATACTGATCGAGTTTCTATTCTATTCTCTCGCAGATGGAGAGGACGCGCGCTTCCCTTGGTTCCACTCAGCAGCCCGACACTCCTGCTACAGCTCCTACACGGGGCAGAGGTCGAGGATGGGGCAGGGCTCAGCCTAGAGCAGCAGCCCTAGTGGAGGACCTTAGGTCGAGTCTGACGAGGAGGTCCCAGTTCCGGCAGTCCCAGTTGGACCAGCGCAGGTCCTAGAGGGGTTCATAGCTACCCCAGTGCTTCAGGACGCTCTTGTCCGTTTGGTAGGACTTATGGAGAGTGTGGCTCAGGCCGGTCTTCTTCCTACTGCACCAGCTGGATCTCAGGCTGGGGGAGGGACCCAGACTCCTATTATTCATACCCCAGAGCAGGTTGCCACTCAGTTTCAGACTCTAGCACCTCAGACAGTTGGAGTAGCTCAGCCGGGTATTGTGGCACTGACAGTCGAGGGTGTAGCTATGTCAGCAGATGCTCTATGGAGACTTGACAAATTCACTACTACTTTTACTGGTGCACCGTCAGAGGATCCACATAATTACTTGGACAGCTGTCATGAGGTTCTTCGGAACATGGGCATAGTGGAGTCCAATGGAGTTGACTTTGCTACTTTTTGACTATCTGGCGCAACCAAGACTTGGTGGAGGGACTACTTCTTAGCCAGACCGGTTGGGTCTGCATCTTTGACTTGGGCTCAGTTCACAGAGGTATTTTTGGGGAAGTTCCTTCTCATTACTCAGCGAGAGGATCTTAGGAGGCAGTTTGAGCGCCTTCAGCAGGGATCTATGTCTGTTACTCAGTACGAGACCAGGTTCATCGCTCTAGCTAGGAATGCATTGATGATACTCCCCACTAATTAGGAGATAGTTCGGAGGTTCATTGAGGGATTGGCCCAGCCTATACGACTCCAGATGGCCAGGGAGTCGAGCACTGATATTTCATTCCAGGATGCGGCCGATGTGGCCAGGAGGATTGAGATGATTTTGACACAAGGAGGTGGTCAGGGGGCTGACAAGAGGCCCCGTCATTTTGGTAGATTCAGTGGAGCCTCATCCAGAGGCAGGGATTCTTTCAGCATCGGTCATCCACCCCGACCATTTCAGTCAGCACTTCAGGTATCTCCTCGTGCACCGCCAGTTCATGTTAGTACACCACCAGCATCTATCAGTGCACAACCGCTCCAGAGTTTTCAGGGAGGATATCAGGGTCGTCAGGGCCAGTTTCCGAGTCATCAGCCACAACAACAGAGACTTGTTATACTTGTGGTATGCCGGGGCACCTTGCCAGATTTTTCCCTCGAGCTTTGAGTGGACCCCAGTATCAGGGTTCCCGTGCCTTGGTTCCCGCAGCAGGTGGACCCTTACCCCCTCAGCCAGCTAGGGGTGGTGGTCGAGGTGCCAGAGGTGGTGGTCAGGTTCATAGAGGTGGAGCACAGGCCGCGAGGGTTAGAGGCCAGGTTGCAGCAGGTAGACCCAGGGATGTTTAGATTAGAGGGGCTCAACCCCGGTGTTATGCTTTTCCTGCTCGTTCTGATGCTGAAGCTTCTGATGCAGTTAGTACATGTACGGTTTCAGTTTGCAGCCGAGAGGCTTCGGTGTTATTTGATCCGGGTTCTACATTCTCCTATGTGTCTTCATATATTTGCCCCTTATCTGAGTATGCCCCGTGATTCTTTGAGTACTGCTGTACATGTGTCTACACCGGTGGGTGATTCTATAGTGGTAGATCGAGTCTACCGTGCTTGCGCAGTAGTTATTGGTGGTCTGGAGACTCAGGTTGATCTTTTGCTTCTTGATATGGTTGACTTTGATGTTATATTGGGGATGGACTGGTTATCTCCCTATCATGCTATCTTGGACTGTCATGCCAAGACAGTGACCTTAGCCTTGCCAGGAGTACCTCGTTTAGAGTGGAGGGGGACTCCAAGTCATTCTTCTGGTAGAGTTATTTCTTATATGAAGGTTCGACGCATGGTCGAGAAGGGTTGTTTGGCCTATTTGGCCTACGTTCGTGATTCTTGTGCTGAGGTTCCTTCTATAGAGTCCGTGCCCGTGGTTCGTGAGTTTCCAGAGGTATTCCCTGCTGACCTGCCGGGTAAGCCACCCGACAAGGATATTTATTTTTGTATTGAGTTAGCTGAGGGCACTCAACCCATTTCTATTCCCCCATATTGTATGGCTCCGCCAGAGTTGAAGGAATTAAAGGAACAATTACATGATTTGTTGGATAAAGGCTTCATTAGTCCTAGTGTTTCTCCTTGGGGGTGTTCTNGATCAGCTTCAGGGTGCTACAGTATTCTCTAAGATAGACTTGAGATCTGGTTACCATCAGTTGAGGATCAGGGCATCTGATGTGCCTAAGACGGCTTTTCGCACTCGTTATGGGAATTATGAGTTTCTGGTCATGTCGTTTGGGTTGACTAATGCCCCCGTCGCTTTTATGGAGTTGATGAATCGGGTATTCAGGCCTTATTTGGACTCATTTGTGATCGTGTTTATAGATGATATTTTGATATACTCTCGCAGCCGAGGGGAGCATGAGAAGAACCTTAGAGTCTTCCTCCAGACTCTGAGGGATAGGAAGTTGTATGCCAAGTTTTCTAAGTGCGAGTTCTGGTTGAGTTCTGTGGCATTCTTGGGCCACGTGGTATCGACAAAGGGCATTCAGGTGGATCCGAAGAAAGTTTCAGCAGTTAGAGATTGGCCTAGGCTCACTCAGCCACCGAGATTCGGAGTTTCTTGGGCCTCGCAGGCTATTATTGCCGGTTCGTGGATGGGTTTTCATCTATAGCAGCCCCTATGACCAAGTTGACGTAGAAGAGTGTTCANCATTGACCACAACACCAGTGTTGGTACTGCCCACAGGTTCAGGTTCTTATACCGTGTATTGTGATGCTTCGCGGGTTGGGATTGGTGCAATGTTGATGCATGATGGGAAGGTTATATCCTATGCTTCTCGTCAGTTGAAGATTCATGAGAAGAACTATCCAGTCCATGATTTGGAGCTTGCAGCTATTGTTCATGCCTTGAAGATTTGGAGGCACTATTTGTATGGGGTACCGTGTGAGGTATTCACTGATCACAAGAGTTTGCAATACTTGTTTAAGCAAAAGGAGTTGAATATGAGGCAGAGGAGGTGGTTAGAGTTGCTGAAAGATTATGATATTACTATTCTCTATCATCCGGGAAAGGCCAATGTGGTGGCCGATGCCTTGAGCCGGAAGTCAGTCAGCATGGGTAGTTTGGCTTATCTATCAGTTGGAGAGCGACCTTTGGCTTTGGATGTTCAGGCGTTAGCCAATCGATTTGTCAGATTGGAGGTTTCTGAGGGTGGCAGTGTTTTGGCCCATACCGTCGCTCGTTCTTCTTTGTATGATCGTATTTGCGCCAGGCAGTATGATGATCGTCATTTGTGTGCTCTTAGAGATGTGGTTCGGCACGGACGTGCCAAGCAGGTTACAGTTGATGCTGAGGGAATTTTGAGATTGCAGGGTCGTATATGTGTTCCTGATGTGGACGACATTCGTGAGATGATATTGCAGGAGGCCCATAGTTCCGGGTATTCCATTCATCCGGGCGCCGGGAAGATGTACCAGGACTTGCGGCAGCATTATTGGTGGCGTAGAATGAAGAAGGATATTGTGGCCTATGTAGCTCGGTGCTTGAATTGTCAGCAGGTTAAGTATGAGCACCAGAGACCCGGTGGCTTGATGCAGCAGATTCAGCTTCCCGAGTGAAAGTGTGAGCGTATCACGATGGATTTTGTAGTTGGACTCCCACGGACCCAGAGGATGGTTGATGCATTATGGGTTGTTGTGGATAGGTTGACCAAGTCAGTACATTTCATTCCTGTGGCGGTTTCATCTTCGGCAGAGAAGTTAGCTCAGATCTATATGAGAGAGATTGTCAGATTGCACGGTGTGCCCTTATCTATCATTTTATACAGAGGTACTCAGTTTACCTCCCATTTCTGGAGAGTATTTCAGAGAGAGATGGGTACACAGATTGAGTTGAGCACATCATTTCATCCTTAGACGGACGAACAGTCCGAGTGTACTATTCAGATTTTGGAGAATATGTTGCGATCTTGTGTTATTGATTTTGGTGGATCATGGGATCAGTTCTTGCCTTTAGCAGAGTTTGCCTACAACAACAATTAAGCATTCAGTAGGCTCCTTATGAGGCGTTGTATAGAAGGCGGTGTCGGTCTCCAGTCGGATGGTTTGAGCCCGGAGAGGCTAGGTTATTGGGTTCTGAGTTAGTCCAGGATGCCTTGGATAAGGTGAATATTATTAGGGATAGGCTTTGTACAGCTCAGTCCAGGTAAAAGATTTATGCCGATCGTAGAGTTCGAGATTTGGCTTTCCTGGTAGGAGACCAGGTGTTCCTTCGAGTGTTGCCTATGNCCTTGCCACCGCATTTATCAGCCGTGCATCCAGTGTTTCATGTATCTATGCTCCGGAGGTACATTGCAGATCCTTCTCATGTTCTTGACTTCAGCGGTGTCTAGTTGGACAAAGATCTGACTTATGAGGAGGAGCCAATATCTATATTAGATAGGCAGGTTCGCCAGTTGAGGTCGAAGAGTTATCCTTCGGTCCGTGTTCAGTGGAGGGGTCAGCCTGCCGAGGCAGCTACCTGGGAGTTCGAGTCTGATATAAGGAGTCGTTATCCCCATCTTTTCTCAGACTCAGGTACTTTTCTATGTCCGTTCGAGGACGAACGTTTGTTTTAGAGGTGGAGATTGTGATGACCCAAAAGGTCATCCTAAGTAATTCTAGCTAAATCTGTGTTCCGAGGCCCCGAAAGCCTCCGTTAATCTCACCTCAATATGCGTGCGCAGCCCGGGCGTGTAGCCGGGAAGTCTTTATGTTGAAATTTGATGAAAATGGAATTTTATGATAATTAAATGAATAAAGTTGACTTTGGTCAACATTTTTGGTAAACAGACCCGGACCCGTGATTTGACGGTCCCGGAGGGTCCGTAGGAAAATATAGGACTTGGGCGTATGCCCAGAATCGAATTCCGAGGTCCCAAGCCCGAGAAATGAATTTTTTAAAGAAAATTATTTTCTGAAAATGATAAAGACTTTTGAAAATGAATTTTTATGTGAAACCCGTGTTACCGGGCCCGTATTATGGTTCCGGAGCCCGAAACATGTTTAATATGGTTATTATGAGTTGTCTGTAAAATTTGGCAAGGAACGGACTTGGTTTGACGTGTTTCAGATCAAAAATGGAAAATTTGATAGTTTATGAAGTTTGAGAAAATTCTATGGATTTTGGAGTTTAATTCATTATTTCTGATGTTATTTTGGTGGTTTAATTACTTGAATAAGTCCGTAGGATGATTTTGAAGTCGTATGTGTTTTTGGTTTCGAGCTCTGAGGTCTCGGGTGTGTTTCAGGTAGGTGTTCGGGGTGTTCAACTTAGGGAAATCACTGCTGATGCACCATCTTCTGGTGTGCCTGCACCTGCGGGCCTAGAGTCGCAGGTGCGAGACCGCAGGCGTGACGCCAAGTCCGCAGGTGCGGTCCACCTCGCAGGCGCGGACCAGACGCCGCAGGTGCGTCTCCGCAGGGGCGACATTCTTTCCGCAGGTGCGGCCCCTTCTGGGCCTGACCCATTCCCGCAGGTTCGACCTACCCTTCTCCGCAGGTTCGAGATTCGCATAGTGTTTTTCATTAAAGACCCATTTCAGACTTATTTCTCACATTTTCACTCCTTTTCTTCTTATCCAAACCCCATTGACGACGCCCAAGCTAATTGTCTTCCGTAAACACTTGGGTAAGTGATCATAAATCCTATTTTTTCCCATTTTTCTTCCATAATCACTAGAAATCTAAGCCTAAAAACATGAAATCAAAGTAGAAATTAGGGTTTTTGGGTAGAGTTAAGTTTTTTGGAAATTTGGGTGATTCAACCTCAATTTGGGGTCGGATCTTGAAACAAATCATATATTTGAACTCGTGGGGTTATGGATGATCGGGTTTTGTCCGAACCTCGAGTTTGGACCAAGCGGGCCCGGGGTTGAATTTGGTATTTTTGGAAGAGTGCTAGAAATTGAATATCTAGGCTATGAGATTGTGTTATCGAGTCTTTATTGATATTATTAAATTAATTATGCCTAGATATCGTTGTTGCGGAGTCGGATTATAAAGGAAAGACGGTCTTAGAGGGTTGATTGCTATACTTTGGACCGAGGTAAGTGTCTTGCCTAACTTTGGTGAGGGATTAGGTATTGTATGTTATGTGTTTATCATGTTCAATGTATAGGTGAGGTGACGAGTACCTATACATTGCGAGTCAAGCATGCCCGTGAGTCTATTTTTGATAAAAATTCAGTTATTTCTTCAGTGTTCATCATGCTATGTAATTGCCTCTACTTGAGAAGTTGATGTACTGGTTGTAGAGATTATGAAATGTTGGTTCAATAGAGGATCCGGGCATACCGTATATATATATATATATATATATATATATA
>ML249626.1:0-13856 GCA_005239495.1 Nicotiana undulata | reverse complement strand
GTGTTTACTCTGTTCCTTTCCCCTTCCCCTTCCCCTTCGTCTTCTCTCTTTCTATGCTACGGTTGGGCCTTCTCCAGTGGTAGCGTAGACAGCCCCTCCCCCCTCCCTTTTTGTTTGGCTCCATGGTGTTTGGCGGGTTTTTTAGGTTAGGGTCGGTGGATACTGCCAGCGAGCAGGACGTACGTGTGCAAACAGTGAAGAGCAGCCCGGACAAGTGTCAGCAAGAGGCGGCGGGAGTTGGACGTGAACGTGCACAGGTGGCCGCAACATCGTCGTGAATACCGAGATAATTCCCAGGTTTTACTCGTGGGAGTTGGTACCTCCCGTTTTCCTGTTTCCCTTCATTGTGTTAGTTAAATTGTTGCCATCCTAGTTTGTATGTAGCTTAATCACCGCATTAGCTTGCCTATAGCTGTTTCTTAGTGTGTGCTAGTGATTAGTGTATGTTAGTGATTCCCCTTAGTCTGTTGTAGGTGTAGTGGTTGTGGTCAGGGATGGTCGAGTAAGGTCATGTACTCGGGGGGAGCGGGGGGTGGGGCGGAAGGTGGGGCACGGGTTAGGAGGGGGGTCAGGAAGCAAGGGAGGTAGGGGGGACAGGGGTGCATGTAGGTTGAGATTTGGGTCATGGAATGTAGGTTCTTTGACGGGTAAGTCTATAGAGTTGGCGAAGATCCTCCGGAAGAGGAGGGTCAATATAGCGTGTGTCCAGGAGACTAGGTGGGTAGGGTCGAGGGCGAGGGATGTGGACGGTTTTAAGTTGTGGTACTCCGGAGTCCGGAAGGGTAAGAATGGTGTGGGTATCTTGGTAGATGGGGATCTTAGAGGGTCTGTGGTTGAGGTTAAACGAGTGAATGATAGATTGATGGCCATTAAGTTGGTGGTTGGAGAGTGCACCCTTAACGTCGTCAGCGCTTACGCGCCGCACGCGGGCCTGGACGAGGAGGTTAAACGTCGCTTCTGGAAGGGGTTAGATGAGATCGCTCGCCAGGTCCCCGCCCGGTGAGAGGCTATTCATAGGAGGAGATTTCAATGGTCATATCGGGGCGTCTGCTGGGGGCTATGGTGAGGTTCATGGAGGCTTCGGTATTGGGGAGAGGAACGGAGGAGGTACCTCGCTGTTGGAATTCGCTAAGGCATTTGGATTTGTGATTGCAAACTCTAGCTTCCCGAAGAGGGAGGAGCATTTGGTGACTTTTCGAAACTCGGTGGCGAAGACTCAGATTGACTACCTCCTCCTAAGGAAGTGTGATCGAGGGCTGTGTAAGGATTGCAAGGTTATTCCGGGTGAGATACTCGTGACGCAGCATAGACTCTTGGTGATGGATGTCGATATTTTGTTGAAGAGGAGGAAAAGGTTTGTCCGAGGACGGCCGAGAATCAGGTGGTGAGTCTTGACTGAGGATAAAGCCCAGGAGTTGGAGGGGCGACTGTCGGCTTTGGGATCCTGGAGGAGTAGTGGGGGCACAAACACTATGTGGTCAACGACTGCAAACTATATAAGGGAGGTTGCGAGAGAGGTGTTAGGAGTGTCGAGGGGCGCCTCTGGAGGGCGCAGAGGAGACTGGTGGTGGAATGATGTGGTCCAAGGTAAAGTGGAAGCGAAGAAGGGGGCGTACCTGCAGTTAGTAGGGAGCACGAGTGAGGAGGAGAGGCGAGCCAGCGTGGTGAGATATAAGGCGGCTAGGAAGGAAGCTAAGCTGGCGGTCACGGAGGCTAAGACTGCGGCGTATGGTCGTATGTACGAGGAACTGGGGGAGAAAGGTGGGGAGAAGAAGTTATTCAGGCTGGCCAAGTCGAGAGAGAGGAAGGCCCGGGATTTGGACCAAGTGAGATGCATTAAGGACGAGGATGGTAGAGTGTTGATGAAAGACGCCCAGATTAGGAGGAGATGGCAGACTTACTTTCATAAACTTCTTAATGAAGAAGGGGATCGAGATATTGCGTTAGGTAACCTGGAGCATTCCGAGAGTCACCATGACTTTGGGTTCTGCAGACGCATCAGGGTTGAGGAGGTAGTAGGAGCTATGCGTAGGATGAGCAGGGGCAGAGCGACCGGGCCGGACGAAATTCCGGTTGAGTTTTGGAAGTGTGTGAGTAGAGCAGGCTTGGAGTGGCTGACAAGGCTGTTTAATGTTATTTTTAGGACGAAGAGGATGCCAGACGAGCGGAGGTGGAGTACGGTGGTTCCATTGTATAAGAACAAAGGTGATATCCGCAGTTGTAACAACTATAGGGGTATCAAATTAGTGAGCCACACCATGAAAGCTTGGGAGAGGGTGGTTGAAGCAAGGGTGAGGAGGTCAGTGTCTATATCCGACAACCAGTTTGGGTTCATGCCGGGCCGTTCTACTACGGAAGCTATTCACCTTATTAGGAGATTGGTGGAACAGTATAGGGAGAGGAAGAAGGATCTGCACATGGTGTTTATTGATCTCGAGAAAGCGTATGACAAGGTTCCTATAGAAGTTCTTTGGAGATGTCTGGAGGTTAAAGGTGTCGGTTGCCTACATTAAGGTGATTAAGGACATGTATGATGGAGCTAAGACTCGGGTTAGGACAGTTGGAGGCGACTCTAAGCATTTCCCGGTTGTTATGGGATTGCACCAAGGTTCTGCGCTCAGCCCGTTCCTATTTACCCTGGTGATGGACGCGTTGACTCATCATATTCAAGGGGAGGTGCCATGGTGCATGTTATTCGCTGATGACATAGTTCTGATTGATGAGTCGCGAGCTGGTGTTAACGAGAGGCTGGAGGTTTGGAGACAGGCTCTTGAGTCTAAGGGTTTCAAGTTGAGCAGGACAAAGACGGAGCACCTGAAGTGCAAGTCCAGCGCTGAGTCGAGGGAAATGGACGTGGATGTGAGGCTTGAAGCGCAGGTTATTCCGAGAAGAGGCAGTTTCAAGTACCTTGGGTCGATTATCCAAGGGGGAGGGGAGATCGACGAGGATGTCACACACCGGATTGGCGTTGGGTGGATGAAGTGGAGGTTAGCATCTGGAGTCCTATGTGACAAGAAAGTGCCACCGATACTCAAAGGTAAGTTCTATAGAGTGGTGGTTAGACCGGCCATGACGTATGGGGCTGAGTGTTGGCCTGTTAAAAACTCACATATCCAGAAGATGAAAGTAGCAGAGATGAGGATGTTGAGGTGGATGTGCGGGCACACTAGGATGGATAAGATTAGGAATGTTAGTTATTCGGGAGAAGGTGGGTGTGGCTCCCATTGACGATAAGATGCGGGAAGCGAGGCTTAGATGGTTTGGGCACGTTCTGAGGAGAAGCCTAGAGGCTCCGGTAAGAAGGTGCGAGCGGCTGGTCATGGAAGGCTCGAGAAGAGGTAGAGGGCGGTCTAAGAAGTATTGGGGAGAGGTGATCAGGCAGGACATGGCGAGGCTTCAGATTTCCGAGAACATGGCCTTTGATAGAAGCTGTGGAGGTCGAGTATTAGGGTTGTAGGTTAGGAGGTAGTCGAGCTTTTCCTTAGTTCGTTCCTTTGTTAGGCTAGTTTGGTAGGGTTTCTGTCTGTGAGAGCTAGTGACGATGTTGTGTCCTAATACTCTTTAGTTGGTCATAGAGCCGAGTTTATTTGATGGTTACCGCTTTTGCTTTGCACCTATTTTTTGGTTTTCATGATGTTGTTATTATTTTTATGGTATATGATGGTGGTACTAATATTGTCTCCTTTCTTCTCTTTTCTTCTCTTTTCTTCTCATTCCTTTCTTGAGCTGAGGGTCTTTAGGAAACAGCCTCTCTACCCCTCGGGGTAGGGGTAAGGTTGCGTACTTATTACCCTCCCCGGACCCCATTATGTGGGATTTTACTGGGTCGTTGTTGTTGTTGTTGTTGTAAAAATCGAACATGTGTCTCCTAACTCACATAACGAAAGAGCTCTCATTTCATACGATCAAATTTCTCATGATCATTCTTATGTAGGTATCTTCCTCGGCAGCCCCGACCTCTAGTTTTCCAATCACCTTGACATCTTTTGCAACCCAAGCGCACATAGGGAGTAGATTCTACCTATATACCATCCCAATTTCCAATCTCGGACAAGCATAAATGTGGTTCTCCCTCCATTTCACACAAATTTGATCTAAAGGTGTCAAACAGGCCGAGCTGACCCGGTTCCGGACCGGCCCTTACCGGTTTTAGACCAGACCGGACCGGTGGCAAGGGGGTCGGGCAGGGTTGGGACGGGAATCGGCCTATCCTGGGAAAGTTTGAACATCGGTTAACCGAACCGGTACAACCCGGTAAGGTCTTGTCACTCGTGAACCGGTTAAACGGACCGGACCGTTGGCAACGGTCAGCTGTCATTTTGACTGTTGTCCAATGGCTAATTTGCAAGAACAACTCTTTTTTGGGCGTTTTTTTTTCAATATAATACTTCTATTATTTACTAATTTAGCCCCTTTGAAAAAATATAAATAGACCCCTAATTTTCTTCATTTCTTCACTCATCTCTCAATTTTCAAACCCAAATTCTCAGTTCAAGTTAAATCATGCCTCGTGCTTCTAAAATGCGCTCATATGTTTGGAAACACTTTGAGGTGGTAGAAAAAAATGAAGAAGTTCCAATGTAGAGTGCAAGAACTGTGGTCGAGTCTTAAATATTCATCGAAAGTGGGAGGGCACAGGCTATTTAAGGAGGCATATGAAGAGTTGTCTTGAGCGTCGTCCAGAAATTCATATTTAAGTTGATTTGAGACAATTTGTCTTGAGCGTCGTCCAGAATCAATAGATCTCCACATAATACTGCATAATTGAGCATCGATCTTTTCCCAGTGTGCTTTGGCCTTTTCATCTCCGTCGCTAGACTTCTTGATTAGATGATCTTGAACACCTTGACCTTTACACCACAACTCGACAGATGAAGCCCAAGCTAAGTAGTTTGAACCTCCCATTAAAGGTTCGGTGGTAATCATAATACCGGAACTGCCAGAGCCCGGATTTTTAGACTCGAAAAATCAACTCCAAAAGACATCGTTGGAGTGAAGAGGGGTCTATAAAATTATGCCCAAATAATAAAGAGAACCAATTGGAAATTCCCTGAAACTGACGAAGGGAACACTGTAGCTGCCGGAAAAAGGACAGTGTAGTCGCCGGAAAAACTCAAAGTAGTCAGAATCGAACGAAAATAGTATGGGTGGGGTCGGAATTCGTAGGCGAGTAGACTGTCCTGAAGGAGTTTTCGAAAAAAGTGACCGGAGAGTGGTTCACGCGCCGGCGCGTGGGCCTGACGAGCCGCCGGTGTCAGGTGGTCTGGAGGCGCGTGAGGGCGCGTGGTAGGGTTCTGCCGGGGGGTTTTTTCAGGGGTTAGGTCGCCTGAGAAATCGGCACCTTCGTGTGGTGTTATTTTCGTAAAAAAGTACCACCGGAGAAGGGATTTAGTAAAAGAATGGCCTGAGAGTCACCGGAAAGAGGCACGGTAACTGCCCGGACTCGCTGGTAATTGCACATCGGGGATTTCTCACTAGTGGCTCTAATACCATGTGAGAATACACGAGAAAATATCTTTTATTTTCTACATACAATGATACAATGACCCCTATATATATAGACAATACATGTCCTACTCCTAATACATATAGGATTAGGGTTTAAGGCTATTTACTCCTATTTTACTACTAAACTAACAGATACTTATAGGGTAGTGATTGGACATGGATAAGGAAATAGGACCCAGGAGATATATTCATGACCTCAGCATCATATTTTTGAAAGAGTACTATTTATGACAAAAAGCAGAAACTGAGAACACTCAAGTGAGACACACAGATTAATTAAATTAGGAATAACTTAAACCAATTAGAACTGGGGAGCAAGAAAAGAGTAAGGTGGTGTTTGCGTCAAAAATTTAAAACACTTGGTTTGTGAAAAAAATATCAACTTTTGCAAAAGCTTCTTTTCAACCAGATAGCAACAAATAAAAACTTTCCTGTTTCTGGAAAAGCTGAAGAACTTTTAATTCTTGATGTTTTGGTTGAACAACAGTTATTGCAAAAATTAAATTTGTTGAAATTCTTTTTCAAATATCTGAAGCAAACGCCACCAATCTCTTTCCTACATGCTCTTAAGAGGATAAATAATTCCCTTGCAAGCTCACTTCAATGGCACATGTTAGCCAATGCAATTACATTATTGTCGCTCATTTGGGAGGTTTAGAAGCAAAGGAACAGATAGAAGGACGGATCCCAAGGTTGTATCCTTTTCTTTTTGATATGGCAAACACCCCTTCCGATGAGTCAATAGGCCCTCTACCGCTTTGCTTCATTGGTTACTCGAACCCTTTGATCTCAAGGCTGTGAGGGTGTGGAAGGTTACTAATAATATCTTGAGACTACATATCCTAATATAGTATGAGCTATGAATCCTCCATTAGACGAAGAAATAAAGGGGCTATTTTCTGGTTTTTCCTAGAATTCTGCAAAGATTAGGGGTATTTCATCCGCTCATGATCAGCTTACTGTTCGTCAATAATAGGATCATTAGGCTGACCAGATTTTGACAAAATCATGTTGCATACGAAGTAGAAAAATCACTGAGGAAGCACTCAAGCACATCTGTCTTCCTGGCTAAACAACAAGAGCCACAATAAATAGGCCCTTTTAAGACAATTTCACCTTCAATATAGTTTTAGCAATAGATACCCAACTATTCATATCTTAATTCACTCATTTAACCTGTAAATATTTTATATGACTATACTGGCTTCAGATAAACTTTGCTGTAAGCCACTAACTGTACACTCCACATGAACTTATCTCACAAAATTTGTCAGTGCTGCCCTATTCTCTCTTATATTTAAAGTCAACCAAGTGGCATCCACATTTCTCTTTAGCATAAATAAACATGCTAAATGGGACACCTGCATTCAACATTATTTCATGCTTCTTATGGAAAACGTGCTCCACAAAATATAAAATTAGAAAATATTAACCAAAGAAAGTGAGCAATGAAAGTCAATATACTCTCTGTGCTTTGATCTTACCTGACACAAGAACCAGAGACCTACTTAGAATAGGCTTTTTTTCTGTTATCATTAATAAACTCTTCCAATATTTGATATTTTATATTTGATGACCAAGGTGGGTTGCGCTGATGGTAAGCAGCCTCCACTTCCAACCAAGAGGTTGTGAGTTCGAGTCACCCCAAGAGCAAGGTGGGGAGTTCTTGGAGGGAAGGATGCTGAGGGTCTATTGGATACAGCCTCTCTACCCTAGGGTAGGGATAAGGTCTGCGTACACACTACCCTCCCCAGACCCCACTTGTGGGGTTATACTGGGTTGTTGTTGTTGTTGTTGTTGACCAAGAAATCCATCTGGGGCTAACCCTTAAGACCAACCCATTATTTGATATTTTAAATCATATCTGATAAACATTCTGTCATCTACAATTGTCAGACAGTAAATTACTTGTAAAAAACAACAAAGCATACGCTCAAGCCAAAATGTGTTCAGTTTTTCATATTCTATGTACGAGGGGAAGCAACTCAATCCAGCTAGAGAAAGTTTAGTGAAAAAGGTATCAGAACATTCCACCTTGCCAAGGAAAATAAGCTTCAATTGCCATGACAATTCAGATGATATTATATTGGTTCAAATAAAATAGATATTCATTTATAACTACTACCATCAATTCTTCCAACTGCTGTGGAGGTTGTGAATTAACTCCATTCAGAATTTCAGCAACAAATTCATGGAGATATTTTGTACAGTAAGCTTAAGAGAAAAGCAACAGATCTGTTACAGCAACCATGTTCAGATGCCAAAACAGAAACAGTGAGGAGGACCTTCGCTCGAAGATGTCAGAAGCATTTGCATAGAAAGATATACACTGAATATTTCCAGTGCAAATTGATCAACCTTGAGGTCAGGATTAAAGTGAAAGAGTTCCACTGTAGCGTTAATCACACAAGTGGAAGCATCTTGTAATCATTTATATGGATATACTTGAATAAACATAAGGTGACACAGGGATAATATGTTAACATAAATGGCTATGTAAACTTTGACTGCAGAGAGTAGAAAAGACTTGTACATATAAAGAAAGAAATGGGTACACACCTATGTTCATCCTCTGTCCATGCAATGCCTTTGCGACGCTCCTGATCCGCCCTCGTAGACTTACCTCCATGATTTGATTCACCATTTGAATTCCCACTCTTCTTTCGTATTCCTTCATCAGCACCATGGCTTGTAGAAGTGTCGGAAGAAGAGTTATAACAAGGTAAAGGAACACAGCCAGACTCGATCCTGCTAACATCATCTAGTAAGAGGTTGTAGTGATGCTTAACCTCTTTTAAGGTTTTCCCAGGAACATGAGACGCAATTTTGTCCCACCTATCCGGAGAATCCTCAGGATAAGTTGCCAAGGCATTCTCAAATGCTTTATCCTGCTCTCTACTCCATATTGACTCATCTATTGTCATCTACCCTTGTTCGTTGAGCTTATACGCAGAAAAGCAACTGAATCTCAACAAACAATTAGAGCTTTGCGGAAATTGGGATCTGAATTATTGCCTCACCAAGATATACAATACACCAATTTGAGTATAAGGAGAACAGAAACAAAGGGAGTCCAAAAATAGCCAAACAAACTGAAAAGCAGAGATGCTGATGGATGCAAATGGTGATTTCCTTGGCCAAATCAATAATCGGACACTTGTGGATTGCTGGCCATAGTGATGAAGAATAGAGGGACCCTAATTTAGTTAGAACATGAGAAATATCTGAAAGTCATAAAAGCAAAAGATGCAATATAGTAGAGAAAATAGACTACTTTAATTACTGACGGTGATTCCAATTCCATGGTAATTAGGACTACTTTACCATGAAAAGTGACTACCGTGATGAATGAATCCAAGCATACCCAACAAAGACCCAGAAGACCAAATTTGGATAGCAACAGTATTCCAATTGCCACTTATTAATCCCTGCGATGACCCAACGGCCAAAATTCCCTTCTTCATAACAACAGCACTGGTCCACCACAACTTTTACAGTATAACTTCCTTTTTCATTTGTTCTCCTCAACTGAGCCACATATAGTAAACTTACGAAAAAGTTAAGAAAAAAAAAAGTCCTTTTTAATCAATTAATGCAAAGCAGTAAGTAATATGAAATCACAAAATTCACTTCCCTGCCAACATGATTTTTCCAGCACCCTGATTAGACAAACGAGTTGGGAACCAAAATATTGGTTTTTTGGATTAAAAGAAAAAAAATAAGTGTAAAAAAACAAAGTATATATAGCGCCCAACTACTGGCGCTAGTTAATGTATAGCGCTTAGTACTTGGGCGCGCTATATGTAAAAAGCTGCCACGCCCAGGTATAGCGTCCAAATACCTACATAAGTTTTATGTATAGCGCCGGGTATTTGGGCGCTATACCCTTAATTTAAAAATACCTCATCCTCCTCAAGACGAACCACCCGTCTTCTTCCCAATTTTTTTATCTTCTCCTCTGGTTTGGTCCCCCACCCCGCTGCCCCACTTTCTTAAAAAAATAAAAAAATTGGGTCCCCCCGTTACAGAAAAGGTGAAGAACGTAGGTCCCACTTTGGAGTAGAACTTCGTATTATTGTGGATTCACACTTTCGGAGTCAAAATTTCAATCGATTTGCTTTCCGAAAACTCTAAATCGAGGTATTTCGATTTATTTTATGTTTACACTTTTATAATAATGCATATCATTTGATTTGTATGTGTTCTATTTCGTTTTGTGTTTTTTTTTTTTGCGAAACTAGTATGTTAAATTTATCCGTACTTAATATTAGTGTTTTATACAAAAATATAAATTTGTCTGTTAATATCCGGATTTATATATATGTGTTTTCATGCCGTTTTGTGTTTTATTTGCAATTAATTTTTTTTTTGTTTATGTTTAGTTTAGATTATTTTTTAGCGTAGTAAAATGTAGACTCTTGTAGCGTAATAAAATTTAGAGCCTTGTAGCATAGTAATGTGTAGTATTTTAGCGTAGAATTCCTTTAGTTTAAGTATCTTATACTGGTAGTTGAAAATGCAAACTTTGTACAATTAAGTTAATAATTATGCAACACATTTTAAAAATATTGAATTAGACACAAATAATTATTAATGTTAGTTTGGTGCCACTGGGCCTCAAAATATCGAGCCCGGAACCCATAGGATATATATATATATATATATATATATAATTTGTACAATATTAAAAAATATGAATTTAAATTATATAACAAACACATAATTATTAATGATAGTTTGGTGCTACTAGGACTCAAATATCGAGCATGGAACTCATAGGTATAAATATTGTATAACTCTAAAAATTGTGTATCTCAAAAAATTAATATTTGACACAAATAATTATTATGTTAGTTTGGTGTCACTGGGCCTCAAAATATCGAGCCTGGAACTCATATATATATATATATATATATAATTTGTACAATATTAAAAAAATATGAATTTAAATTATAAAACAAACACATAATTATTAATGATAGTTTTGTGCTACTGGGACTCAAATATCGAGCCTGGAACCCACAGGTATAAATATTGTATAACTCTAAAAATTGTGTATCTCAAAAAATTAATATTTGACACAAATAATTATTAATGTTAGTTTGGTGCAACTGGGCCTCAAAATATCGAGCCTGGAACCCATAAGTGTGTATATATATATATAATTTGTACAATCAAGTTATTAAAAAAATATGAATTTAAATTATAAAACAAACACATAATTATTAATGATAGTTTGGTGCTACTAGGACTCAAATATCGAGCTTGGAACTCATAGGTATAAATATTGTATAACTCTAAAAATTGTGTATCTCAAAAAATCAATATTTAATATACAGAATAAACATACAATTAATGCTGTTTTAATTTATAGTTGACGACATGGACCCGACCATACATCTCGGCCCTCGGACGTTGGATTTATTAGCCCTACAGCCCCAGCATAGATCCGAGTATATATGGGACGGACAGTTGCTTACGCAGACTTTTCGCGCCAGGAGAGTGGATCTATTCTGGGACTTTTTGAGTACTAGAGTTCTACATCACCGCGTGGTCCATTACCTGGAGGAGATATGATTATTAGGATTGGACGGATACAGCTCGATTGGGCTTTGATCACGGCGTTAATTGAGCGGTGGCGACCGGAGACGCACACTTTCCACCTGCCCATCGGCGAGGCCACCATTACGCTGCAGGATGCTGAGATTTTATATGGCATGTCCGCTGATGGCATGCCAGTTTTACTGCCTGCGGCCATGAGATATTATTCGCGGCAGGCTTATTGGGATATGTTGCACCGGCTTACGGGTTTCAGGCCGGAGGACGAGACTATAGCGTCTGGGTCAAGTCGTATACAGTTGACCACCATTAGAGATCGCCTGGAGCAGATCCACCATACTATCACCGATGAGTCAGCGTAGGTAGATGTCATACGATATACGAGGATGCTTTTGCTCCTTCTACTAGGGGGGTCTTGTTCCCGAACACTTCGGGGAACCTAGTGAGTCTCCGTTTCCTGCATCATATTGACCGGTTCGAGGATACAGCTTTTTACAGCTGGGGGGGTGCTGTCCTCTCATTCCTGTACAGGTCGATGTGCCGGGCTTGCATTGGCACATTGAGAGACATTTGTGGCTTCCTGTCGCTTCTACATGTGACAACATATTCAAATTATATGTCCATTAGTTACAATTCTACCTAGTTATAGTTAATCTTATACTTTACGTCAACTTTGTATGTTAGGTTTGGCCCTGGGAGTAATTTCTGCAGTTTCATCCACCTCTACCACAGCTACCCGCTAATGTAGAAATTTCGGATCTCCCTCTAGCCTGTATGTGGGTTATGCGCCATACTCTTGCACGAGAGTATGATGCCCATCATAATCTCCCCCTCTGCAGGGATGTGTTGGATCTGCTAGACGACGCACATGTGAATATCTAACTAAACTTAAGTTAAGTATAGATTAACTTAGTGTTGCGCATACTAGCGGTTTGTGTTCTTATTTGATAGTTCTTCTGGACGTCGTACAACGATGAGGTGATAGATACCCTGCCAGCGTATTGCAGGCTCGGCCGACATATTTGGAGGGCTTCTGTCCCGCTCATATGCCTCGATATTGTCGAGCATCATGCCTCCGAGCAGGTATGTCATCAGTTTGGCCTGCCACAGCCTATAACGAGCCGCCTGCATGGGATGCTTTACATTATGAGAGGGATGATCGGTCTAGGGTGGACGACACATTTATTGCATGGCTTGACGAGCAGTTGGGTACTTGGGACATGCGAGAGGACTTTACCCCACCTCCGCAGAACTTTCCTATTCAGACTTATATGGCATGGTACCGTATTGTTTCCCGACTTTTTATCGGGAACCCAGTTCATCTGCCACACGGTCGGTACGTCCCATACGCCGGGGAGACACGAGGCCCTGGTATGTTTTCTGTTATTGTTAATTATATACCTGTAATTTAGTGCCAAATATGTAGTTTATATTTTTTACTTTGTGCAGGCGATTGGATTGCATACTGTCTATCATATGGGGCAGCAGATGCAGAGTCATGTCGACGATCCTGTGGCCATGCAGAAGTATAGTCGTCGATTCATGGAGGTGGCTGCCCGGACACTACAGCGAGCCCGATCGGATCATCGTTTGGCTCACGAGGCTGATTATATGGACCCAGTGCAGTACCAGTGAGGTCGTGGTATCCCACGAGCTGGTGGTGCCCGACGAGCAGGTGGTGCCGGACGACGTGGTCGTGGGCGGAAAGGAGGTGGTCCCCAGCAAGGGGGCGTTGAGGCTCCTGCTGATGATGTTGCAGCTGATATGGCAGGTGGCATGCATGAGACGGACATGCCGTCTTACAGCCTTGGAATTTATCGCACTCCAGTGCCATCGCAGGTGACCCCATCGGATCAATTATTAATCCCTGGCTCGGATATTCAAGGAGTTAATTGGGGTAGATACTTCCCAGGCCCGTCTACCACTGATGAGTATCGACCGACCCGAGATTTGTATAGTGGGCGCCGACTGAGTTATGGCTCTACATCACATGCTGGCGTGGCTGCGACAGATGACTACATTCAGGATCCAGAGACGATCATGGTAAGACATTATAAATTGTTGTGAATTATTATGTACTTTTCTATACTAACTTTTATATTATTATGTAGCCTTCTACTGGACCGACGGCCTCTTATGTCGGTCCTGACAGCACCACCGATACATGCCATCCTGCGCCGCATCCGGCTATAAGGAGAAGACTTGATGATGATGATCCCGATAGTGTACCCGGGCGCATTGGGATGCGTCTCAGGCCAGCGGCTGCGTTGAGACACACCAGATGCGGGACACATTGATTTGGCCTTCCGTTATTTTTTTTTGTATTTGGTGTAAATAATATTTTTGTGTACAGTAACAACAATATTTATATAATATGCCCATTAATTTTTTTACTTCCCCTTTCGTTTGATAATTTCATATAACAACAATGTTTATATAATATGCTCATTAATTTTTTTAGTTCCCCTTTCGTTTGATAGTTTCATATAACACTACAAGCACTAAAACTTAACTNAAAATACATGAAATATGAAAAATACACTAAACACATACATGTTTAGTGTTTACCCCCGGCTGCCATTTATTCTCCTCTCCAACCACTTATATCGTTCTTCCAGTTGTTCTTTTTCTTCTTCTAACTCTTTCAGTTTCTCCTTCACCTCCGCAAGTTCCCGTTTATATTTTTTTTACGTTCTTTTTGGGCTTGACAATTCCATTCGGATTTCCATTTTTCTTCTCCTACCTCCTTTAGTTTCTCCCTCAAGTCTGCAATGATTCTATTGCTTTCT